>JAJMSN010000024.1:0-217277 GCA_030558435.1 Kodamaea kakaduensis
CGGGGAATTGAACCCCGGTCCTCCGCGCGACAAGCGGAGATTCTAGCCACTAAACTATCTCGGATGTTTGTTGGAAATATTAGTTCATGTGATTACATGTCCATCAATTATTTAAATACAAGGCTCAAAACCTTGAAAATTAGCCGCTGAAGTAAGCGGAAATGGTCCCATTAGTCCTGTGATCATCTAATTCAAAAGGGGGTTCAGCCATACGTAATCATATAATCAATTTATAGATTTCTCCTTAAATCTGTGTCTATAAAAAAAATGGCTGGTCATTCAGAAGCGTAACGGGTCGGAACGAGGTTCACGCTAATTGCTGTAGCAAGATCGAGCCTCGTTAGAAATAGTTGCCAGTCTCACACTTTTAGTGGGTGTCAAACTTGGTTTGCGTTCGTCAAAGCGAACTTAGATTTTAGATGAGGTTTGCCCCATCACGTTCACAACTATAGAGATTTCTCTAATAGCCGAACAACCTCTATTGGAGATGAGAACTTTGCAGATGCATTGAAAAGCCACCATTTGATCAAGGCATATTCAACATGCCTGGGTGGAAGTCAGAAGTCAAAAATTACCCCATTCGTAGGTTCAACCTCTCGCTTTACAGCCCCGTCTGGGGAAGCATATTACTTATTGCTCTTTATTTTCTTATCACTATTATTGCAGCTATTTAGTACTTCCAGTGCCGAGACGCTAATCATAATACAGAATTAACTAAACCCGAAGGATATCACACCACCAGGGCGTACTGGTTCACCATCAAGGTTCACCTACAATCTAGCGAGATTGCCCGTGATCGTTAAAGTCAAGATCATAAATGTCTTCATTTGATCATGCCTACACAATCTCTCTCGAACAATAAATGTTCCCAAATACTGAATGTGTATCCCCATTCTCAGTGTTCAATGTTTACCTACCGAACTCACACAATGCTCTGTCGAACACAGATTTCATTATCGTCCTCAACGACTATTATTAACCTTAACTACCCAATGTCAAAACCTTTTTTCGATCAACTCAATTCACCAGGGTTGCTTTATTTTTTCCTTCCAAAGAGTCCCTTCTTCTTCTTCTGTGGCTCCTCCTTCAACACGCCTCCCAACGGTACAGCAGCCTGTGTATTGTCCGGTACAGTCATGCTAAAGCTGTGAACTGGGGCGCTCTCCTCCTCATTAGTCTTTGGGGTATCGTAAGTCTGGGTGCTCGATCCCAGGCTAGTATTCTGTGCTGGGGGCTGTAACAATCCTCCACTAGTCGAAGCTGGGCGATTCATTGGTGGCGAGCTAAAGTTCTGAGTCGAAGCACTAGCAGGAACACCCGATCTGTACTTTGGCATTTGCCCTGGTTGTGGCATACCTCCTCTTCCTCCCATATCCATACCATCTAGGTTACCACTCAACGATGGGTACGCCGAGCGCCTGTTCTTCTTCGAGTTTGGCTTGAAGCGCAGCTCTAAGAATGGGTCTATCGGCGCTGCGTTATTAAAAGACGGAAGATTTGGCTGTTGGTTGAACCCGTTTGGAGCGAACCCATTGGGTGGTTGTTGTCCTGTCATATCATAAAAGCTTGCCCCCGAAGGTACACGGCGAGGACCTCCGTTACGTGGGTTCGATACCAAGCTATCGGTTCCCATGCGGGAGTTGGACACCATACTATCACTCCTTCTTGCTGGCTCTTGTCCACGGAGGTGGGGAGGGAATTGGCCTACAGGCATACCGCTCGATGGGAGACCATGAGGTGGGAGTTGATCCATGGTGCTAGAGTAACTATTGTTTTTGTGGATCGAAGACCTAGGAGGGATTCCAGATGGAACGCCAGTGATGGAGTTTGCAGCCATATTAGGGTTAGGGTTGAAACCGTTTGGAGTAAAGTTCGGGTTCCCTGCGAGGTTAGGGTTGAAGTTGGGGTTATAGGCTGGGTTGAAGGTCGCTCCATTGGGTCCCATGGCTCCGTTAGGCGCACCAGGACCTAAAGGCACACCATTGGGACCAACTGGGACATTTCCGTTGGGGCCCACAGGTCCATTAGCATTTGGACCATTGGGTCCTTGCATGTTACCGTTTGGAACTTGCATGTTTCCATTTGGTCCATTTGGCACATTACCGTTAGGACCATTGTTAGGACCGGCGATGTAACCAGCTGAGCCATTGGCGTTAGCAACACCATTAAGCTTGACTTCTGGAGCTCTTGGGTCGGCGCTTCCGTTAGCATAACCGTTTCCATTTGCTTGATGGCCCTCGGGAACTTCAGGCAATCCTTTGCCATTCTCTTTGGGCAGATCGTATACTACAAGGTTTGCAAATTCAGAAAGTTGTGCTGTACCCGGAGATCTTTCGAGTTGTGCTTTTGCTCTATCAGCCTCCGCACGAGCACGTTCTGCTGCCTGTTCTGCCTTATTCAACTTCAACTCCATCTGCTCGTATCCCCTCAATCTTCTCTCAGCATCAACCAACTTTTGTTGGATCAAGCGAAGTTGAGGATCAGAGTCCCCATCCGAAGATTTAGCAGTTTGCAAAGACAGCTTTACAGTCTCCAATTGAGTTGTCAAGTTCTCAAGTTGTGAATTCTTTTCGTCAATCAGAGCGGACAAGGCCTTCTCCTGTTTCTCAAGATCACCAACCTTCCCAAACTTGCTATCCGTTGGGCTGCTTCTAGCCGAACTCTTTTGGACTCTCTCAAAAAACAAAGATCCCTCCTTGTTGATCTTTGTGAGCTGGCACATGATGGAGTAAAGGTTTTCCATGTATGGAGTTCTGATGCCATGGTCATCTCCAAGAAGAATCGGCTGCAATAACAAAAGATCCATCTCAAGGTCATGGCGGTGGTAGTAGCTGTAGAAGAGTTTGTTCGAGTAGAAATAGTCTGGGTATCCTTTGTTGGAGGAGCTTTTGTATGATTGGGTCTCGTTCTGAATAAGGTTTGCCTCGCTTTCGTAGCCCTTGACCAATTTGCAGTCCATTTTTTTGATAATCCTGAATAACTCGTTGATGAGACCGGTTATCAACGGCTTGCACAAGATCTGTTGGGTGAGCTTTGTTGGGGTGTCTGCCTCAAAGACCACCAGCAACAGGTGGAAAACGATCGCAGGCACGGCCAACTTCCACTGATACGTCATGAACTCCTGCGGATTGAAAGTTTTCATCAAGGTCACGCCAGCGAATAGCTGGGTGAACTTATCGTAGTTCTTGTTGGCTTGAATGCTCTTTGCGCTCCCAGTACATGTGCCGATATACACCCGAGGGTCGTGTCCACACCGACTGGAAACGGAGTAGGTGCTGGGAGCAACTGGCCGTATGTCGTACTCGGTCATGATGGAGAGGAGGCAGCACTTGTGCGGGATCTGTTGCACAAATGGTTCTAAATTAACGTAGTGGGTCGACTCCAACACAAGAATCGTCGAAGAAGACATGAAGCGAGCTGCCTCAGCAATAGTGGGTTGGATGCTCTGGAGGGATGAGCAAGACACCATCACGACGTCAAAAGTCTGGGGAGAGAGCCCCGAGAGCAGTTGAACGACACGAGACGGACGGAAACGGTGTTCTTTTTGGTTCTGGAAGAGCATCTCACTCCGTGCACGTTTGCTCACGACTGTGACATCAGCGTGCTCAGAAGCCTTCCACGCGTAGAAGAATAGGTTCGGGCTAGACCCAACTGACGGTTAGTAAAGCCTGGGAAGCTGAATTTGAGTACTTACTTGTTAACACCAGAAGCGACATGATGACAACTAGTGATTGTTGGATGAAAAAAGGGTGCAAACTCGCACAAAAAATGGATGCTCTGGTAGGGGCTACTAATAGTCTGAAATGCAAGAGACGAAGAATGTAATGGTGTGCATATAAGTCGGCCGGAGTAAATCATAGCGGATATTCCGGAAATAACTCACCCAACTGGGCCCAGAGTATAGTGATGATCTAGAGGGCAAAAGTTACTGTCTACTGGTTTTCGGCGTGCTGGGGCTTGTCTGGCTATCTAAAAAGAAAGGAAAAAAGGAATGATGTGAGACAAGGCGTCATAAAAGAATGTTTGCAGCCGGCAAAGATGATAAGCTAGAGATGGTATGGGGACCGGCCCACCCATGGTAATTGAATTTATACAAGTAGGTGATCATATCACCCTCTCTTTTCGCTACAATGCGGAGTTGGGTGGGCGTGTCAATTGTTGGGCTCGACTTTATAGATTTGTTCGATTGTTCGATGTCTGCATCTACTTTTCGATATTGCATATACCGAAACTAGACGGAAGAATGTGACGGTATGCCGTGCAAGGGAGAAGAAGAAGAAATGAGGGCAAGAGATAGCCTAAGCGACAGCGATACTCATGGGTACGAGGAATGGGAAATACGACAAGTGGAAAAATTTTCCGCGCTGAATTCCGTAGGCTTAGCAGTAGCAAGGAGAAGGCTGTGGGCCACAAAAATTCATTTAGAGACGGCTGGAGCAGTAGAGCATCGCAGGGGATGATTAGGGGCTCATTGTTAGTCTCTAGGGGTTGTGCTGGTTCGATTTTGTCTCTCAATTGTTCTCAACTATATTGTTTGTCTATTGTTCTTTTTGGTATTCTAGACTGTCTAATCGGTCCAACTAATTTCACACTATTTTTTTATATCCGAAACAGATGAGAAACATTTGAAACCTGGTGAAACATAGCCGAAAGGATAGCTGGCCTGATCTAATGAGATAGCGGTGAAGCAGGAAATGTAGCACAAATTACGGAACAATAGATTGACGTAAACACTATCGGAAACAATCATGAAAACAATCAGGGGGATCGAGTCGCTAGGAATTTGAACAATTGGCACCTGGGGAAATTCGTCTGCGCTGGTCATTCCGGCTTATCAGACAATCTTTCAGACAATCTTCGCTCGCATTTCCAGAGATAATAAATATTGGTCAACGTGGTGGCTCTCTACTAATTTGGGCTCAAATGAAGAGGGTTGCTTTCCATCATCGAGCAACATGTCAATGCTGCGCTATGAGCAATTTCCTTCTTAGTTTGTTATTACAATGTAGACGACTTCTCAGACGAAGTTCAGACGAGTATTCGCTCGCTTAATATCGCTAAGCCCGAGCAAGCGAAATTCAGACAGTGACAGGAAAGACACAGGTTGACACAGGCGGGATTTTAATCATGGAGGAAAAATACAAATCTGGTGGACCAACAAGGTACACCAAACGGGTGAAAAAAAAAAGAAGAACTTGCGGAGTTTCCACAAGAGGAATCTCCAAGCCATTCGGCCGCTTTTCAGTGGTTTTCGGCAGTAATTATGGTCTTTGCATGACATTTTGAAAACTTTGATTTGTTCAGACTTTGACACAAACACGCCGGAAATTCAGCAACTTTTCCTGTGCAATTTTTACGCCTTTTCACATGGCTTACAAGCACACACTGCATTGACCGTGCATGGTCTCCACATATTTGCGTGAATAATCTTTTGGATTTCAGGTTTCCAACAGGTCCTTTTATTTACCAGCCTTTCATGTTTGAGGGTTTAATTTTAAAGTATCTCGATTTTGACAATCAATTTTCAACTTTGCTTTTGTGTCATTTTTGCGAAGGATGTGGACTTTTCCGGCCATCACGTGTAATCATCATGTGTATCGGGCCAACATTTGTATCTAGGCTCATGTTAGCAAAACCCTGGCAGCATAACCCAATTGAAGGGGTTAGGATGCTGCAAAGTCAATAAGCTTGCCGAATGCAATTCCGCTTTTCCACGTCTTACCCATTGTACAGACCTTCAGCCATTTAAGGATACATCTTGTCTAGTTAATTTAGCATTGTAAAAGACCCCTGCTTTGAGATCTTATTGAAACATACTTTACTCCATTGTTCTCGAATTGCACAGGGTCGAGAAGTAACATGGGGCCGGCATTTCTTTCCATTTCTCAGGATGACTATGGTCTAGATCGAAGCAAGACCCATGAAAATGGAAAAAATCAAACAGTTTCGGGATAACTAGGCCACAATGATCTCTATGTCGGATGATATGAGATAAACCATGAAACTTTGATATCTGGAGACAACCCTTGATGAGAGGCTGGTCCCATTCATTCGTGCTCATATCTACCAGTCTCTATTCTACTCGTCCTGTATACAATCACAAGCTCCTAGATACTTTTTCTCGCTCGAATTTTTTTATTTTTCACCATCCATCCCAATGGCGTCGTTCAGACTGTAAGTGTGTGAACTTGATAGCTGCTGGACACTCACGTCTGGAAGTAGTATGCATTGTGCTGCTGCTTCCTGTGTTTGTTTGTATGGATAGCAAAGTAAACGAAGGGTGTATCTCCGTTTGATGAGAAAGCAATGAGTCTTTCGGTCATGATCCCTACTACAGTTGAATGAGTAAGCGAATTTCCAATGCAAATAGGAAACTAGAGCATATTGAAGTGATGGTCTGTGTAGTCTGTGTAGTTGAGGAATTACTTGAATTTTGGTGATGATCCACGATCATGCCTACCGGTAAACACAATTTACCAAGGCTCTTGAACTATGTTTTTATCTTATACTAGATACTTCTTTTATAGGGCTTTTCAGTCCAACAGTTCACATCACACTGGATTGCATTTGTCTAAGTCGTAAAAGACTCACCGCACTAGTTGATACATTTGCTCAGATTTAGCGATTAATTTGGAAAATGTGATCTTGACTATGAATACTTTCTTCACACTTTGGTCAATAAATACTTACCTGAAAACCCAACTTAATCTGATGACTTATTCTCTCAAGCTCTCAATAGTTCTAAAATCTAGTTGTTCTCAGCTCTAATTGTTCTCAGTTCTAATTGTTCTCAGCTCTAATTGTCCTCAGCTAATTGTCAGCTCTGATTATTTCAGAGAGATATTTTTGCAGTAATCGTATAATGCGTGGTCAACTCATCCTCATCGAGGGACTTGACCGTTCGGGCAAGTCCACGCAAGCCGAGCTCCTACAAAAACACCTAGATGGCAAGCTCATCAAGTTTCCAGATAGAAGTACGCCCATTGGGCAGCTTATCAACGCGTACCTAACCAAGCTGCTTGATATGGACGATCACGCGTTACACCTTTTATTCCAGGCCAACAGATGGGAGCTCAAGGCTGAAATAGAAAGTCTCCTTGCTAGTGGCACCTTCGTGGTGCTTGACCGTTATTTCTACTCGGGATTGGCCTACACTTTGGCCAAAAAGACCATCGAGGACGTGCTGTGGTTGCATGGTGGAGAGGTGGGGTTGCCTGAACCAGACCTCACAATTTTCCTCAGTTTAAGTATGGATGCCATAGAAAAGCGCGCTGGATTCGGAGATGAGCGCTACGAGAACGTGGGGTTCCAAGCTGAGGTGAAGGCACGCTTTTTAGATGTGCTAAAGAAGGGAAGAGATGTGCACATTTTAGAGGTGGAAAGCGATTCGATTGAGCAGGTGGAGAACAAAATTTGGCAGTTGGTAGAGAGGGAGAAAAAGAATGTCAAGACGGAGATGCAGATCAGAACGATCGAGAGGTAAGGGAATTGCACTATGAGGTCTTGGTAAATTATTCTCCAACAATTCTTTTAACCAGATGCTAAAACTCAAAAACTAATCAATGGCATCTCAGTCTCGTTGCAAAGAATTGTATCGTAGAATAGACAGGGACATGATCTGATACTTGCATCAAATTGATTCTAAAGGGCTCAAACAGGGGAATTGACTGGGGATAAAATTGTCTTGATCGCACATCAACCATGCAGAGTTAATTCAAGAAACCCCCGAAATGGTAAATTGTTAATGTTTGCAGTTCTTGAAGTTCAAACAAGAACCTATGAATGACCATTGACTAAATTTTTGAGCCCATCGACAAGGACTTATTCCCATAAACTGACCCGAATTTCAGAGCATACTATTCATCCCGAGTCAACTTTGAGCGTAAAGTTCAACTTAAAGTAATGAAGACAGCAAGAGCAGGCATCTTAGATAGTATATAGTGGGCTTTCCAACCGTGTTTGAAATTGTATAACGGCACTTATCGATTTATACTTCTATTGCATCCTCCCAACTCCTTCATTCAGTTCCTTACGGTGGTTTACTAACTAAGTTCCGCGATTAAGAACCTTTTCGAAATCAAACGTTATAGTGTCCCTAGCAATTGACTATTGCATTAAATACCTCATCTACATTATCATAAATCACCTGTGATCATACATATATACATCCAATTGGATTCCCATCACCCTTTCCAAACCTCTTTCCGATCTTATTCGTTTGAAGATTTCGCTCCATCCATTAAATCCACCCCTTCATGCTTCGATACTCTTTTCTTTAGCAGGTTGTCCTCGCCAACTCGTTAATGTCACCGCTCAACATTGACTGTTCGAGGAAAAGTTAACCTAGCTTATCCAAATAAGCCAACCTATCCAAAACTTTTCTCTTCAGTATCTCCTGTAACTCTCCTCCCAAATATATCTCATCTAAAATTGCATATAGCTTGTAGAAGTTGAACACCAAGTCCAATTCGCAAACATTTTCGAAGTAGGTATCCAAGATCTCAACAAAAAAGTGCAAAGACTCAAGATAGGCTAGTTCCGAGTCTACCAAATCTATCAGTGTGATGAAATAAAGGCCTGCGTACCGACGGTAGACTAGTTTAAGCAGTTGGTACTCCACAAAGTTGGACTGGTACTTGGAGTCGCGTGAGCTGATAAGACGGTGTATGTCCAGTACATACCGCTGTCTATCTTGCTGGGTATGCACAGCATTAAACCACTTGACAAGGCGCGCTTTCCCCTGCCTATTGAGGACTAGGATGAAGTGAATGGCCATAAAGTGTGCGTAGCGAAATTGTCCGAAAAGACATTTAATATCTTACCGCATTTCGAAATCAACTTCAGATCGCTAGTTTAACGAGATCAGCATAGGAAACCGCACTTCATACAATCACAACTGAGTTGCTTTCGGGGTCTTAATATTAGTTAAAGACCAACATCACCGAAAACACTCACTACAGCTCAAAAGGTCCAAACAGAAGATCCACTACGCGTGATAAAATCACTTGGAAGAAAACACTATAGTCAACTTTAATTGATATCCAAGAGCTTTTTACGGGTAACTGCGTGACTTGATCCAATTCTTCAACCTAGACTGAATCGATAATATTTGATGTTCATATAGTGAACAGAAGCGATAATCTGCTAATATTTTGCCCACCCAATTACTTTTCACTTGAACTAATTGGCATAGAAGACATCATAAGATCAGCAGCATTGCTTGCTCTATCAAGAAGTATCTGAATACTAGCACATTCAAAATGGAAGAGTACAAACAATTTGAAATCAAAGAGGGTCTAATTTTCCTCATCGAGCTAACACCCTCGCTTATAAAACCTCTTACTGATGTTAAATCTTGTCAGCTCCTTGAGATACTTCGTGCTATCAATGATCTCATGGCCGACTTAGTTATCACGATGAAAGCTACAGGTGTTGGTATCTATTTGTATAATATGAGCGAGGTATGTGAAACTAAACTTGGGGCGAAGGCCGTGTTGCGAAAAGCGGGTCTTTATAAGCTTTTTGCTATGAGTAGCCTTAATACGACCAATATGAAACTCTTGAGCGACTTAGTTCTAGATATTGAACACAATCGAAAAGATATCGCAGACCTATTCCAATACCACAAGCCAGATCAGAACTATATTCCTAGCGTATTGGGAAAAGTTCTTGACGAGTTCATGTCAAAACCATACTTTAACGTGCGAAAGTGTATGTGGTTCACAGGTAACGACCAGCCATACGACGACAACGATACATACGTGGCAATTCGCAGGGTCATTGACGATTTCTACAGCTATGGGTACATCATAAAACCGGTGTTCCTCGCGGGCGAGAATAAGTTCGACATGAGCAAGTACCGGGACTTGTTTCTCAATACAAATTACTTGGGAAAAGATAAGAACGAAGGTTCGGATAAGCTGAAGAAGTCGCTTTTCAAAGGCTATAAGTCGGACCTGGGGGTTTTCAACACACAACTCAACACCCAGATCCGCAAAAGTATTTTACGCATCAAAGAAATTCGCCGACAGCAATTTTCGTGTAACTTGGTACTAAGTGACGGGCCAGGTGTGGGTGCGGCATTGGGGTGTTCGATCAGGGGGTACACGCTCTATCAGCCAGAGAAATTGAAGTCGTCATTGCACTTGTACTCCGAGGGTGATCATTTGAAAAAAGTGCATCTTGACTCTAAATTGATGGCCAATGGGGAAGAGGTGAAACGCGAAGACTCAACAAAAGGTTTTACTGTACCTGGAGATGTAATTTTGGTGAAGGATGAAGTCTTAAAATTTATGAATTGTTATGTCTTCAACAGTGCACCAGAAGAAGATATCGATGCCGAAGTGAATCTTGATGTCGATGATGACGATATCGTTGGGAATTCGTTGGTGTACCCCTCGTATCTAAAGCTCTTTGGATTTCGCAACATCTCTGAGTTTGTTCCCGTTTACAATTCGAGTACCCCTCGCTTTCTCACAGTTGACTTTGATGATGGCCAGGGTAAGGATCTTGGAGGATACGAAAATTCAGTCAAGACATTTGCGTCGCTCTACCAATCCTGTCTCAAACTCAAGAAGTATGCTGTTGTGTTTGGATGTACGAAGAAAAATAGCAAGCCTTCATTGTATGCGATGGTACCCACTCTTTCCAAGGAGTTACCACTGGGATTCCTTCTTATACGGATGCCTTGGCTAGACGATATCCGACTGCTTCCTTCCACATACGGACAAGAACTGTTCTTTCACGACACACAAACAACTTGGGAAGAAGACAGGGACTTGATTACGGTGCTGGCCGCGTACACCGAGCTCTTTAGCCAGTTTTTTGTCAAAAAGTATGTGCCATCCGAAAATCCGAACCCTTCGCTCAACCATTTTTACGAGGTGATGAAGCATGAGTTGCTACAGATAGACTACGAAGAAAAAGGGGAGGCTGCTGGAGATACAAGCATGCGGAAGCTCAAGGAATTGTATGCGAGAATGCAAGAATTAGGGCTACTGGCTGTTGAAGTGAACTCGATGTTGATGGAACATGAAAAGATTTATGAGGAGCCTGTACAAGAACCCCCGCTCAAAAAGAAGAAGGTAGATCTTACAGACGAGGATGTGGAAGCAGCTTATAAAGAGGGCACATTAGGAAAGTTGACTATACCACAGTTGAAGGGATTTTTGAAGAGAAAAGGAATTAGCGGGGGAGCTAAAAAAGGAGAGTTGGTGGAGCTCGCTGAACTGCACTTCAGGAGATGATAAAAAAGAATTATTACCATAATCACCGCATGAGTAATGTTAATAGATAATTACATGAACAATTTTGAATGTTTTCAGCAGGAAGATGAGATGTAAAGAATGCTTCGGTAGAGACATGCTTCGGTAGACAATGCTTCGGGACATGCTTCGGTAGAGGTCAAGGTTACTCCGTTGTCTCCGAATGAGTTTTGCCAAGAAGGTTTAAATCATTCGGCAATATGAGGCCGATGATGTGGGGCCGATATCGCCAAGAATGACAAATGGTTCGGTTATATGAGGAGAAACGACGTACAGGAAAACCCGAGGTTGAATTTTGCAGCCAGGTTAAAGTCTTCAATCTTTGTGCAGGACGGGGAATGTCAAAATCGATCTTTCTTTTTTGGGAAACCATCAAGGTGGGAAACTGGAAGCAACTAAAACGATTGCGATGAAAAAATGAATGTGTTCTTTCGTCATTCGTCCAACGTCGATTGTGATAGTCTGTGTGATGACATCAAGTAGGGGTGATGGCACAGAAGCTACAGGAGTACACAATCAAAAAGAAACTAGCCAATGGTGATTGCCCGATTATTAATCTTTTAAGCCATAGTGCACAAAACGTAAAAAGCTCACCTGAAATGCCTTCATGACCCCCGCGAAGCATGATGTTCACTTCAACATACAATGAACGGCGCTTCAAAGCGTGAGTGTATTTAGGGCGTTATTATGGGCCCCGTTTTGCATGTATATTGACATGATTTTCCGTTCGCTTGGAGGTATTTTAGCTTATTACGTCCTTCTTAGTAATCGCATGTATGAACTCTTAATTATAAGGTCACCTCACCGACATTCTTGCTGAGAAGACATGGTGTATTTTGTTTTCGATATTTTTTGCCCAACATTCGTCAAACACACCATCACATCTGTGGGTTGATCTTTTCCAATTGAGTCAAAGAAAGCACTTGTATTCTGTCCTCACAGCGTAAAGACCTCATTGTTGTAGCGTGAATTTTGCCTACCAATGCACTGTTCGCACTATGGTTGCTTCCGGCATTCCGATCGTTGCGATCCGATTGATTCCTGCACACCGTAATCACCGAATGGTGAACACTTGACACAGAAGATGCTTAGCTCAGCGATCGTCCACCCTCACAAGGACAATCCTAAAAAGAAGCAAGATTAAGCGAAGAGGGAGATAACAAGTGTAGAGTAAATGAGATGGAGGGTGAATGAATGATGAATACAGACGTGATAGGGTGCTCAAGAGTGAAGAACGACTAGGTGCATAAATAGTAGATAAAGAATGTTTTTTGCTCACTAAAACGGAAAAAATTCGCAACGCTTTTGCAATACTTTTGGGCACCACACCGCAACACATTTTCTGGAACGTCACCATACACATTTGCAAAAAGGCAAAAAGTAGTCGAAACACTTCTCAAACACTAGTACATTAGTGTGGTATTCTGTAACACTCTTGCATTTCCTTTCCCCTCAGACCACACCCCGGGCCAACACTACTAGTTATACCCCTCAAACCTTATTTAAAATTTGCTCATGATCTCGTAAAAGGACCCTACAATAAAAAGAACGTGATGTCATGGTCGTTTTTTTTTTGCTGTCAGCCATAAAGAAATGAAAAATGCATCAGTATACCTGCTATTACTAGCACCCACATAGAATAAGACCCACCTCTTGAGCCTTCCTTCTTTCTGTATTATTGGCCTTTAAAATAACACACCTGATGGTTTCGGCTTTTTCGCTTTATCTCCACACTTTGTGGATTCTTCGTGAAACGCTCGGCGTACATGGCCATACATGGCCAAGAATCGCTTAGTAATGAGCACTTTCCAACCTTAACAGGAAAAGACCTAGAACCCCCGCATAGCAACAAAGGGTCTACGACGGTCATTTTCAGCCAAATCTTGACGGCACCCCTACATAATATTGCAAGTGATAGATTGACGTGCCGCTTGCACCTTCTGACCCGTCAAGTGTCACTTGGAAGTACGCGAGCACAAAACTGTTCCAGATTTTTATTTTTCAACCAAGCTTTTTTTAGATTAGTGGGGAAGTACGTGGCGAAGGTAGATGATAAGAGCGTAGCACCGAGGAGTCGGACATAACTAGCTGGTGGGCCTTTAGGGAATAGGGGATGCCGTCTGGGCTCCGTTGAGCATCCAAAATATTGCTTGCTGTGGAAATTTCGGGGCTTCGCTGTCGGACCGTCACGTTGAATCGGAACAAAAATATCAAGTATGGGGAAGCCCCGATATCACCGTGCATGACTGAATATATATATAAGAAGCGCGCTAAGTAAACAATTAAACGCCCACACGTTATAAACCTACGTTATAAACCTACGTTGAGTCCACCTCTTACAAATACCCACTTAACAGTCCTTTAATACAACAATGTCATCACCACCATATTCCTTACCAAAGGACACATTACCATCATACTCGCCGACACTTCAGCTCCAGGGACTCGCCTTGTTGAAGACTGAGTTCTCGTCACCATTCCATGCCAACAAGGACAGACTGTGGAAGCCTGTATTTTTGGAGCTCAACCTGACACAGTTGAACATCTATGACGTCAAGGCTGATCGCAAGTGCTTGGACGTGATACTTGCGTTATACGACCAAGTCAATCTGGTGCTGGTTCAGCAGGTTGAGCACGATATGGTTAGTGACGAGGATGGCGACTACGGAGTAGCAGACCTTAGCTATGAACAACAGTTTACATTGGGACAATCCAAGATGGACAAGCTCCGTCATATGCACAAAAAGTCAAAGCTCACACGCAAGTTGGGCGCCCTCCCAAAACACTATGCAGAGTTGAGGGACAACCGTATGCTCTTTGAGCCTGTATCAGGGGAGGTGAATCAATTCCGGGGAGAGATTATGCATTCGTATACCTTGGCCAATATGCAGGCTGGTGTCGCGCCAAGCGTGGGGTCAGGAGACGAGCAGTCGCTCGCCAACATCCGCTACAGAAACACGCTTCGGGTGCGTGTGGAGTTTAAACAGCTTTTGCTCCAGATGTGGTCGTTTCAAGCAATGGTGGATTGGTGCAGAGCCCTTCACATTGGGAGAGATCTTGCTGTTCCACTTGATCTGCGTCGCGAGACCCGCATGAAATCGATTCCCGGAAGAAGTCAAGTGGATATACTACTTGCTGCTGAGATGGAAGCTCCTCCAAGGGAGGAAAAGCCTGAAATTGGAGAAATCGGAGACGCGCCAATTCCTATGAGAGGCAGCGACGTTCGCTCGTCATTCTCTTCCATTGATACATGCTCGGACTCTGTGTTTTCGGCAATGAGTGCGGGCACTAGGGCTACTTCCATCAGTGATGGCAGGACCAGTAGCGTTGTCAACAAGCATGTGTTTTACCTGTTGGAGCTTTGGAGTCTGCCTGCGGAGAAGCAGTTTATTGATAGCTGCATGCCAAGGTTGAACTCTTTTGACAAGTGGAACGGCAAGGAGATGACAATTTCAAACTTTAGCAGGTTGTTAGGAAAGAAGCAAAAGAAGGAGGATACTGAGTTATTGATACAATGTGGACAATTAGAGAAGGTGGACAGAGCTGTGGGGGGTGGAGAGTGCCGCAGCTTTTTGGTGGACAGAAATGGTTTGGTTCTGGTGTTGTGAGGAGGAAGGTGAATCAAACTTGTACAATAAGGTTGGTTGACGAGTTATTTGAAGATTATTTATATGGGAGTTGGTGATATTGTCTTGAATTTCAAAGAGTTCGGAAGCGTTGCAAAGCACACACACACACACACACACACAATGCTTTCGTACTCCGCGATTGTCATGCTCAATACGACGGCTCGCAAGGTACCAATAATGATGATAATGATGTTGCATGGAGATGATTAATGATTGCATAATAGCATGTATAGAATAGCATTACGAAGATGTGATTGGATGTAGTATAGGGTAGATATAGTATAGGCTAGGTGTAGTATAGGGTAGATATAGTATAGGCTAGGTGTAGTATAGGGTAGATATAGTATAGGCTAGGTGTAGTATAGGCTAGATGTAGTATAGGCTAGGGTTAGTTAGGTATTGGTGTACGTGAACTGTGTTTTAGGTTCCGCGTACCACAAAAATGAGGAAAGTTGAGAACAATAGGAAACAATCTGCGGAGAACAAAAAACATTACGCGCGTAGATCCAGGACTTCCAATGAACAGGAAGATGTGAGATTGATGCGAGAAAACGATGCTGAATTGCAGAAATCCAACTGCAGTCCAGCTGCTGTGTGGATCTGTAAATTTTTTTGGAAGTACTTATTTCATCTTGAGGGGATCCACCATTGCAATTTTCTGGACATAGCGGATATTACTGCGGCAGGTAATTCTTGGATTTAAGCGACTCTGCAATATTGCTCCAATTGTGTGTTGTATTGGACCAGGGATGATGAACTCTTGGCTCCCGGACTTAGCGGTCTGGGCATCTTGAAGCCAAGTCCGTACGAAGTCCGTGTGTTGAGAGCCCTGTTTCTAATCAACACACATATTGCGTAAAAAGATAAGAAGTCTGGCTCGTATAGCGATCTTGGGGATATCGGCACAGGGGTTGGAAATAAGCGTCGCAGAGAAGACTGAGATTGAAGTCACCAGCTGTGACAAGAGCCATAAAGTTGAAGAATAAATTTGAGATGCAAAGGGATAAAGGTTACTTCTAGTCTCATTACTAAGACACTTTGGCCTGGACCAGAAATGTGGGGTTGCAGCAAGTTGAGGCAAGGAGTGCGATTTAAGGTTTTATCGACTGTATGTGTCAAAAAGAATTGCGCTCTCATGAAATTGCACTGTGCGAATGGCAATTCTTACAGAAAGTACTTTCACTGTTTCGGTTGTGCAGTTTTGTCTGAGATCCATGCGAAAAGCTGTTTCGCTTGTCGTAACACAAAATACGAGCTTACAATCGGCTTCAATGTGCACAGCCTCGTAGATTTCCAAAAGTTCTCCAATCGTTAAGCATGACGATTGAGTAGTACTTGGTGACATCGGGTTGTAAACTAAAGAGCATAAAAAGATATCGCCATTATTGATCAACATTGATCAACACTTCCGCTCTCGGCTTAAGTGCTCTTGTTTGAATCAACTAATGTCCAATTCTCATATCACGAAAACTTTTTAACATTCAATGATTGAAAATTCCCAGCTGGTGTGAAAAATTCGCTATGGATTGTTGATCCATTGTGATTCCGATCCTTTACTCCACAAAATCTGTGTCCAAATCTGTGTCCAGCCACAAAATTAGTCGTCACCCGATGATCCACGTGTCATGATATTTGGTCCTCGAACTACTCCAAAAAGTCAAATCTAGTGGGACCCAATGCTACATACCCTTTGAATCTCGTCAATTGTAAGCCATCAAATCTTGTTTTTGTGGCCCGATTTTTCATCTGCCTTTCATACTTTTTAGTTCCTGTGGCTGCGTGCTAATAACATCAATTCCGCCTGATGTCGTTTCGCCTCCACTAATCGCGCTAATGTGAAACTCCGTACCTTGGTTTTTGCTCCAGTCGTGATCAATTAGCTTCCATTGACTCGCTTTTGATCTCAGCTTTCACATTTCCGATGTTAATTTCTAAATTGTAATTAAGCCTCAACTCTCATCGATCTGCTATAAACTTATTAATTATTTGCATCGCTTCGCTTGGTCTTGTCATCATTAGCCTATTTGCCTATTTGCGTATTCTGCCGTGTATCCTCGCTTTGCGGACTTGTTCTGCTGTTCTTTTTTCGCTATCTAATTTTCATTCACGAATTTTCACCACCACCTCCTGCTGCTTCCAAAGCATTGCCCACTATGCTCACTCCTGCCGAAATTATCGCTGCCCGTCACAACGGTATTACCCTTGACTCTGCTTCAAGTACCGCTCCCCAGTCCGCTCCTCAGTCTGCCGAATCTACCCCGTCAACTCGCACTTCCATTAGTGACGAATCTGCTTTCCCAACCTTGGGCGGTAAGTCCTCGTCTGCTTCCCCTGCTACTCCTTTATGGGGTCCTTCCATGGAAAAGCCAAAGCAGCAACCAGTTCATGAAGCTCCTCAGGTTCAACAGCCCGAGATCAATGCTTCTGTTGCTGATGAGGATGATGAGGCTGACGCCAGCTATGCTGATGGTCCCTCTCCAGCTGCTGCTATTGCTGCTGCTGTGAATGGAAATGGCTCTTCTGCTTCTGGTAACGGTTCCACTGCTGCCCCATCCCGTACCTTTGCTACACCTGCCCTTTCCGCCAACCGTACTTCCACTCCTGTCAAGTCTGTCCCCAACAAGTTCAAAACTACCACCATTCAGGAGGCCTTTTCTTTGGATGTCCAGGATCAGTTGAACGTTGCAAAGCCTGAGTTCATCAAGATTCTCACTGCTGTCAAGCAGGAGACCAAGACCAACATTGAATGTACCACCTCCCAGCACATCAAGAAGAGAACTTTCCTCATTACTGGTAAAGCTGAGGATGTCAAGTTGGCTAAGCGTCTTGTTATCAAGAAGTTGACCAAGCCTGTCAAGGTTGTTTTTAGTGTTCCTGCCAAGCTTAGAGCTCGTATCATTGGTCCCCAAGGTAAGAACCTCAAGCCTATCATCGAGTCCAACGAGGTCCGCATCGATATCGGGGGTGAGAAGGAGGGTGAATCCGATGATGAGGATGATGTGTTTGCCAAGTCCATCGACATCACCGTCGAAGGTGATGTCGAGGGTTGTAAGCACGCAAAGTCCCAAATCATGGCTATTGTCCGTGAGGAAACTAAGAACCTTAGTACCAAGATTGAGGTGTCTGATGACGTCAAGCCATTTGTTGGAGATGCCATCACTGACATCATTTCCCAGTACCCATCGATTGATGTTACTGTCCCAGATTACCAGAGCGCTTCCAACAAGATCATCCTTGTTGGAGCTAGAGATGATGTTTTAGCCGCTAAGCAACAGATCAATAACAGAATCGAAAAAGTTGAAGCCAAGATTACCTCTGTGGATGTTCAAATTCCAACTTTGAAGCACCAGTTCTTGCCAGTTAGCAGCATTTTGGCAAACCACCAGGTCTTGATCAAGACTGTTCCAGGAAGCCAAACCGTTACTTTTGTCGGTGAAAAGAAGAAGATTCCAGCAGCTCAGGAGGATGCTAGAAAACACACTTCTCAATACAAGGTCGAGGTCTTGGACATGAGCAAGGCACACCGTGGAAACCTTGGTCACGTTAGAGCTGTTGCCCAGTACCTTCAGAAAACACACTTCTTCGACAACCTCTCGAAGGAAACCGGCATTGTGGTGAACGCTCCTCGTGTGGACACTGAATCTACTACTATTCCAATTGAGATTGTTTCCAAGGCTGATGAGGCTGAGCAGGTTAAGGCCGTCAAGAAGTCTATTGTGAACCAGGTGAACAAGATCACCCCAGACCAAACCAAGGTTGTTGACGATATTGATTCTTTCTTGATCAAGCAGGTGCCATCGACCATTGGTGACGTTGCTAAGGCTAACAACATCAGTTTTGTTGTTGTCGGAAACACAATCACTTTGTTCGAAGAGGAGGCTGGTGACGACTTCGACTTTGTCGACAGCTCCGCTTCTTTCGACAAGGTTGACGCCGAATTGGAGAAGTTGAGAAGCATGGCCAAGGACTTGGAGACCGCTACTGTTGAGGTGTCTAAGGAGGACCAGAAGAACATCTCGGGTCCTAACAACACTACCTTGAAGGCAATCTTGGCCAACGTCCCAGAAAACAGTGTCAACATCAAGTTCAATGAGGACAATGTTGTGATACACGGATTGAAGACGGAGGTTAGCGCTGTGAAGAAGGATATCGAACAAGTGTTGAGCGACGCACAAGAGTACAAGGATGGATTCAAGGACAGTATTGTGGTTCCAACTTCTGTTTTGTCTCGTCTTATCGGTAAGGGTGGTGCCAGTATGAACGCTCTCCGTCACGAGTTTGGCGTCAAGGTTGACGTCGGTGAAGAGGGTGACTCCAAGGCTAAAATCTCTATCAATGGTATCAAGAGAAACGTCGAGCAGGCTAAACTGAGAATCCAGCAGCTCTCTAAGAGATGGGCTGACGAGACGTTGATCAGACTCCGTGTTGAGAACCAATACCACCGTCGTATGATTGGTTCTGGAGGTGTCTACATCAACAGATTGCAGGACAAGTACAATGTCAAGATCAGATTCCCAGCACAGGATGCTCTGAACCTCGGCAACTATGCTGACTCTCCTAAGAGCAAGGACGAGGTGACCATCAAGGGTCCATCCAAGGGAGTTGCAAAGGCTGAAGAGGAACTCAAGGACCTCTTGAAGTACGAGATGGAGAACGGATTCAAGCAGGTGATCCAGGTTCCTGTGAAGGCTGTTGCACGTGTTATCGGAAAGTCCGGCGAGACCATCAATGACATTGCAGACGGATCCGGTGTTGAGTACACTTTCAAGAAGGGCAATGAGAAGGAGCTTGGTTACGCTGAAGTTGAATTGACTGGTTCTAAGAGTGCATTGAAGGAGGCTGCGGCCAAGATCAATGCTATTGTTAAGGAAGTTGAGAACTTTGTTAGCGAAACCATCATTGTGCCACGCAAGTACCACCGTGAACTCATTGGTTCCGGAGGTAGAAACATGAAGGAGATCATCTCGAAGGCAGGTGGTGATGCCCTTCCTAGACACAAGCAGCACCGCTTGTTGAACATTCCAAACGAGAACACTGAATCTGACGAAGTGACCAGTGAGGGCGACAAGGCCATTGTTGACAAGATTGTGCAGCAGGTTAAGGCTTTTGTTGACCACAGAGAGGCCACTGTCGAAGAGGACTACGACTTGGCTAAGGAGAAGCACCGTTTCATTGTGGGACCAGGTGGTTCTATCAGACACTCGTTGCAGGATGAGTTCGACGCTGTGATTGAGATCCCAAGACCTAACGAGGCATCCACAATTGTCAAATTGGCAGCCCTCCCAGAGAAGTTGGAGGCATTGAAGGCCAAGATTGCCGAATTGACCAAGGATGACTGGAAGGTTCAGATCGATGTTCCTGAACACTTGCACGCTTTGGTTTCTGAGAGAGGTGCTATTTTCAACAGATTGCAGAGCGACTTTGGTGTTGAGGTGGCACACGGTAACCTTACCAGAAAGGCTGCCAAATTGTCTTCATCTCCAATTCCAGCTCCACCTGCTGATGCTACTCCAGAGGATGGTAGTGCTACTTTGTTCACCATCTCTCCCAGAGAGGAAGTGACTGAGGGTGAGGTGATTCCATGGAGATTGAAGGGAGACAAGGTTGAGAAGGCTGAGGCATTGATTAGAAAGCGTATTGGTAATGCCGAGCAGGCAACCAAGAACGGTTGGTTCTATGCCGCTGAACCATCTGTGTTTTCAAGAATCATCGGTAACAGAGGTTCCAAGGTTAATCAGATTAGAGAGAAGACCGGAACCTTCATCACCATTCCAAGAAGCAACGACAAGAACGGAAACTTGGTCTACTTGGTTGGAACTGAGGAGAATTTGATCAAGGCTGAAGCTGAGATCAAAAAGGCTATTGAGAACAAGTGATCATGGATCACAAGCATAGCAAGTCGCAATGGTGCCGAGTGGTAATTAAGTCGTGAAAAAACAAAAGAAAGAACACACTTGGTTGTGTGAAAACGAGCATGCTCTGATAGTATATATAGAAATAAAGAGTCAGATGAGAAAGTTGTAATGTCATGAAACCGTCGACGTGTGTGAAGATAACTACGCGATTGGGTTCCCTTTTATTCTTTTCATTCAGTATTGATACTTCTAAATTGCTGGGGCCTACTGGGTCAAGTGTGTCCTATCCATGGAGCTCGTCCAAACTTTTCCTGTCACAGTTCTATGTACCCACATCGTCACATTGATTGATTTTCTGATTGCCTCAGCAGGACTAAAGTTGTTCATTGCTGTTTCTGTGTATCTTGAATCCAATTTGCGGTTCTATTCCCACGTAATTCTCCTGTTTAAATGTTCCCTGAGTCTTATCTGCTGAGGCTGAGATAAATGAGCGCAGCCAAAATACGGTTTCTCGATGCTCTGTTCGCAGATTATAAGATTTTTTTGGCATGTAATAGTATCCCAGCTCATGCTACTAACATTTGGTAGCATTTATACTGGGTCATGTGGGCGTGTATCTCAACTTGAATATCATCCTATCATGTTAATGTGTCACCATCAAGTTTTTGGGCTTCCGATTTGACAAGCTTAAAATTAAGAGGATTACAATAGCAATTAGAGACTAAAGTATTAATATTTAACTGCTCCTCACTACAGGAAGCGCCACATATGGCACTACCCTATTCAAATCTTTTTGACAGATTATGTAAATATTATATAATTCATTACGTAACACTTATATTCTTGTATGTCATTGTGACATTTGTGGGCAGTCTCAACAACCTTTCATATGCTTCCGTAGATTGCATACTTGGTTTTCTTGGCAGGTATTAGAAGCACGGTTTGAACAAAAACCACAAAGCATGAACGCATAAGTGTTTAAATTCCGGGGTAGGTGGAACAAAAACTGGAGTATGGACCTGGACCACAGAAAATGTTGAACAAAAATGAGCATTGTTCAACCTCGTTTAAACATAAGTTTAGTAAAGTAGTTATCTTATAACATATCTCTTGGTCATACCCTTATACTCACGCACAATTTAGGGTTAACTAGATCCACAGAGATGTTTATAATATGTGAAACGCGCGTATGTTAGATCTCTAATTTGGCTGCAAAAGGAACACAAAAAGACTTTGTATACTTCATAGAAATAGTTTAATCAACACATTATCGACTCATATGGTGTTGACCTTTCGTTAATGTTAATTCCCAAGGTAAACCTTTGATGAAATAAAACGTTTTTGAACAATATCATTTGGCGAACGTAAAGAAGGTCAAGTTAGTGTCGAGTCAATGACCCTCTCGTTCCCATTCATTATCATTAGACCTAAAAGTATCGTGAAATTTTATTTGGAAAGAAAAAATAACCGACACTATCATTAGGGTTTCGTCCAAATCGGCCTGAAGCACTCCCCAAACCGTTTGCCGAAACATGCTTCTCCATCCTTCACGATTAGCTACAATGTTTCTTCACAAAATTTTCCTATACCATTGTCCCACTATTAAAGGTAATGCTATCTGGTACTCTTTTTCCAACTGTCCTTTTGATTACGCTATTGTCTAAAGCAAAGAGCGAGGTGAAAAAAAAAGCTCGAGTTTCAATCCAATAGGTCATCGGCACCGCCAATGATTTCGTCGCGTAAAATTATGAGATTCGCATGGCAAAAACCTACCCTAGTACTCAAACTCATAGCGGCTGGCACCTGGCATTATTACAAGATCCCTCATTCAATGTCTATTTGGCATTCATGTAAGCCTCTAAAGCTCTTTGCTTTGTCTCCTTATAGTCCACTACCATTCTAGGATACCCATTTTTCTCCGCGATCTTTCCCAGTTCCTCATCGGCATATGGATCGTGAACGTTTGGAACATCCTTTAATTCTGGAATCCATTTTCGTATGAACTTGCCCTCTGGGTCAAATTTTTTGCTCTGAAGTAAAGGATTGAATATACGGAAGTACGGCTGAGGATCCACACCCACAGACGAGGCGAATCCCCATCCTCCGTTATTCAGCGCGAAATCAAAGTCTATCAAATGTTTTGTGAACCAACGTTCGCCATATCTCCAGTCAATTAGAAGATTTTTCAGGAGGAAGCATGCCACCATCATTCTGCATCTATTAGGCATTGACCCTGTCACCTTCAATTGCCTCATCAGCGCATCAATTATTGGGTATCCTGTCTTACCATGGCACCACTTTTGGAAAACCTCCTCATCATGCTCCCATTGTACATCGATATAGTCGAGTTGAAACGGCCTGAACATACAAACATGGGGCCAATTAGCCAATACGTGGCGATAAAAATCACGCCATGCTAGCTGTCTGATATACTCGGTGCAGTGAACATCCGATACTCTGATTGACTTTGCACCCAACTTTTTCAAAGCATAATTGATCAACTGCTTTGTTGATATCGTACCCATCGAGAGGTGGGGCGACATGCGAGGGTACGTATTAAGCTCGTCGCGGCGCTCTGTGTAATTGAGTACATCATTCTCGAAAGAGTTTATAAAGATATCGAGTGGCTCGTCAAGCAGTGAAATTTTGTAGTGCTCATCAAAGACCGTCTTTTGCTCTGGTGTAAGAGGGTTTGCAGGCTCTGGTATATTTGACCATTTTTTGAAGTGGTCCACAACCTCCTGCTTTTGTTTGGGGATATCAACGAGGTCGTCCTCCTGCAATAATTCAGGGTGTGCCTCCAAGTGTGACAACCAGGACCTGTACCAAGGAGTGAAGACCGCATATTGAGTTCCTTTCTGGGTTGCCAAAACACCGGGACGAACCGTACAAGTGTGGTGGGTTGGAACAAACTTGAGATCCTCCTCCTTCATGATGTTTATGAGTACGCGTAACTCATCGACTTCATACTCGATGTTGGCATACAACTCGCGAATGTCGTGCTCACGACAAAAAGTAGCAACCGAGGAAGCAATGTCATCACACTCCAAGGCCACCAACGGAATGTTGAGTTCACTCAAGTACTGCTGGAGGAGGATGAGTGCATTGTGGTAGTATGCCCACTGGAATGCACTCATCATATGAGCCTCGAAAAACTTGACGCTAATGGGTGCAATTACCACGAGCGGCTTACCCGTTTCTTTGGCACGCCTGAAGCCATTGGCGAGGGCCGGGTTGTTCTTCACACGAAGATCACGGCATAAGCCCACTCCGATGTATGAAGTCTCCGGGAAAGGCTTATCCCTTTGCTCAGTAATCAAGGCCTCCAACTTGTTGACTGGCTTATTTTCATCCTTCAAGTAGCGAGTAAAGTACTTTATTGGGAGATTGTGGTTGTTGGGGTACTTGTCGGAGGTGAAGTGGGTGTTGGGCTTCTGTTTCTTCATTTCGCGAGTCATAATCTGAGTGGGACCCAGCTGCTGTTTAAAGGAACGATAAAAAAATGCGGGCAAACTTTGCGAGCAACTAAGCAATCTCATAATACACAAATGCAAGATGAAGAACACAGCACAAGAATAGGATT
The DNA here is from genome assembly GCA_030558435.1 of Kodamaea kakaduensis. Taxonomy (NCBI): domain Eukaryota; kingdom Fungi; phylum Ascomycota; class Pichiomycetes; order Serinales; family Debaryomycetaceae; genus Kodamaea; species Kodamaea kakaduensis. Next base: position 24,332 of record JAJMSN010000024.1, read on the forward strand.
TTAGGGGCAACACGAGAGACTTATACTGTTTTCAACCAAATACAAGGTGGGTTGTAGATGCTATAGAATATGGGGGGGTTCTGAAGGCCTACAGCGTAGATAATTGAATTAGACCAGTGTTGATGGGACCAGAACAGACCAGAATGACCTATTAATAGATGGTCTGGCCACTGGTTATGGGACATGTTCGGTTTTGAAATAAACTTTCAACAGCCAATCAGTTTTTGTCATCGAGATCGTAAATGTTAAAAAATAGATCCTTGCAGTTTTGTGGATATGGCAAGACCACAGGGAGTGGCCTTTGAATGGAACAAGCGGTGAATTCAACTTTTATGTAAAGATGGTGACCTCACTGAAAAAAGTCTAGACCTGAATAGGAAACAATACCTAAGCGCAATTATTGAATACGGAAGGATACAAGATACTCAACGCAGCGTTATCGAAATGTGAAGTAGATTGAGTGCTGCCCACGAAACACTGAGTCTGACACTTCATTAAATAAAAAGGCTATTTGGGTTGCAAAAGTCTTAGACATTTGTGGGCCATGATTACCCAGGGGACATAAAATAGCAAAAAGTGCAAAAAAATAGACAAAATGTCAGGCACTGAAGATGAATTAATCTGGGGCTGAAGTAGGAGAGGTTATCCAGGCGCAAGCAAGGGGGAAATGGAGTTAAGAACGCTCAATAAAATTCCGAGGTTTTATGGCACAGCCCGCGAAATTTTCAAGGGTCTCAACGCCTCCTTCTGCATAGCCGTTCACGAGATGTAATTGAAACCAAACTTGTTGGCATGCCAAAAGAGACAAGCTTCAAAAATGACAAGCTTCAAAAATTTTGAGCTATACTTTGTTCACGATACCGTTACAAAGTCAAAGTCTGAGTTCGGTGATTGCTGCTAGTGGTTATGTATGGTTTCTGAAGTCAATCCTTTGACAAACTATTTGAAGCGCTACGTCTTAAAAATAATTACGTTGTCATAATGACGACACGAGTCTGGAACACGAAACTTTGCAACTACATTGATCGCTCGGAACTAGAAGGCCTAGATTGAAAAATAGTCCTTGGATGCGGTTAGAGAAATTTCCTATTTGGGAATTGACTGCATCTGGGGTCGCACTTTGTGTGATTCAAAGCTGACATTCGCAATGGTTTCTAAAATGGGGGATCTCTCCTTATCATCGTTGAACACTAACAAGAATTTCATCATTCTGTGAACTTGTCTCGTTTCTGTGAACTTATCTCATTTCTGGAACTTATCTCATTTCTGGAACTTTCATCTCTTGGGTATTTTCCTACGATCAGGGATGTACCCGCACCTTCCGGAACTTTACGTGAAAGTATTCACTTCTTATAAGAAAGATAATTGCCAATTCCAATGGTGTTCCCTCGACAGGGTTACCTCCATATGCCACGTGCTTAAAGGCTAAGCGATTAGCAATCTATAGGTGAATTACTGCAAATTTTTCAGTGAAAAAATGAGCTGGTTTCATAACCCAGCAATCAAAAATCTGCCATTAAAAGAAAGTTCTCTACTGGAAAGGGTTGTGCAGGTGCAGATTCGTGAAGATGTCATCCATATATATCGCTAAAGATGGACATTTTGGAGAGTTCAAAAGACTGAAATTTTAGCTTCATATGAAGTAAGTATAAGAATTTCGTCCGCCTCAGCAGATTTTGAAAGGCCTGTTAATGAGCATTGATTGCCAATACTCAATAATGGAAGGAACACTAGAGACTATATCGTTCTGCCTCTGGAGATAGAAGGTTCTGGTAAATTGGCTGTCCAAAACCATCAAGACAGCTTCGCGTCAAGTTTGTTTTCCTATTTCAGTTTCTGGATAAGGAGTTGATTGCGCACCACCAGAAATAAACGAGATTAGGGGACTTACTAATCATCTCTATGCATGCTTAATTATGACTTCTTCATCTCATCTTTCGAGTTGACTAGTAGTATTCACTTCTTTGAAGCTGCAGCACGGACTTTAGGGTACTCAGTACCACAGTCCTAGTAACAATAGGAGCACAGAACTTCTTTATCTTGCTACGCAGCAACACAAAATTTTTGTTCTGTTACGATTTCACTCTGGAGGTTGTGCGATTCTTTTAATTGGATCTTCACCCCAGACCACCGTTGGGCACCCGCATTAATGAAGTTACGTGGAACATAAATTGAGAGATCAAGATGAAACAAGAGATCAATCAAAAGAAATCACGGGGTTTGGATTAAGCAATAGAATCAGTGATAGAATCGGCGATAGAATCAGCGATAGTATCTCTGTGGCAGTGTCAAAAGAGCGAAACAGGATCAACACAAACATGAATCGCTGTTTCGAATGTATGCATAGCTTGCTAGTTTTAACTGTCCTTCCACTTTTCCCGTGGTTAATCCAACTCGGTTTATTCCCAACTCGGTTTATTCCGTAATCTTATTTGTGTTTTTTTACATTCCTCCAGTTCTACATCATCTCTTCATTGGACCCTCATCGCCTCTCACAACCCCTTTTTCTATGCACTCTTCGGGCTACGCCGGTTCCGGAAGGTTGCAACAATATTTTTGTGTCGGGGTATCTGATGATACAGCTATCGTATCAACGTTCCTGTTCAAATATCGTGTCAATGCTGTAGCCCTTCCCTCGTTTAGCACGATTGGCATAGACTAAAGCAAGCCGAACGGATTCCTTCCTATTGTCCCACCCTATTTTTTCGGAAATTTACCGATAAATATTATTTAATGAAAAACGTAGTTCCCGTCGGTGTTTTCCTTGTAATATTGAAATGGCATGTTCGCATGATGATTTCACCACTTGACCCAACTTCTTTGCATTGTTGTCGCCGTGAAGTAATACTCAAGTAATACTGTGGCTTTAAATATATTAGCCAAGAGTCTTGTCCCCATGACCTGTTCCAGGAATCCAATCATCAATTAATCGTCTTGTGATTAAGTCATCATCGTTTCAGAAAGTTAATTTTGCTCTCGGAATAAATTTTTCATTTCCTGAGTACCTTACCTCTAGCAATTCCTCTCAGCACCTAAGCATCTGATCTGTACTTACCCTGCTATATCTCGGTACAACTCACTATACCTTCCTTCTGCGCTTGCACATTCCATTAGGGTACGGCTGTGGTGTCAAGGCGTTTTTCGCTGGACGTGCCCCTTTCACGGCCCTGATCACGTGGAATTGCAAATCAACTGCACATACGGCGTTCTAAACCAACAAGTGCGCCCACAATGCAAGCCTAATTAGAAGCCGAGGAAATGTGCCAAATCAAAGCCTGGAAATGCTGTTCTTGTATGATCGCTTAATTTCCTTCTTCAATTGTTCTATACATAAGACGTATTAGGTATATGGAGCAATCTATCTTACAGAACCATACATATCCCTACTGCATTATGCCACATATTAATTCCATTCACCCCAATCATCTGATCGCCTCCGGTGTCTTGGTAACACAACAGCAACATCTCTACTACTAATTACTGTCAAGTAATTTCTGTAATGCCGAAGTGAAAGTGTGGTGGAAAAAAGAAATTCCGGAGTTGCAAATTCTCTAGTCTGCAAATCGTTTTTTTTTTGAGTCTGCAAACCATGCATGTATAAAAGAAGACTACTTTCCTCTCTAGTCTTCCAATCAGTGTTACAATGAGTTTTGCAGACAAATTGACAAAGACTCTGTCGTCGACGAAACAGGCTGAGGATACCCACAGTGAGCACCTCTCTGAGTACTCTCTGGATAAGGAAGCCGCCATTGTTTCTCTCGACCACAACCAGAAAGAAATTGGTTATGTGAGTGCAACCTTCCTCATGTTGAACAGAATGTTGGGAGCCGGTGTGTTCTCGACGGGTTCCACCATTTTCAGCTTGTCTGGATCCGTTGGTGCATCGCTCATGATGTGGTTTGCAGGTACCATCATCGCCCTCTCTGGGTTGCTCACCTACATGGAGTTGGGGTCTGCGATGCCACGTAACGGTGGTGAGAAGAATTACCTCGAGTACCTTTTCAGCAAACCCAAGTTTTTGGTCACTGCCATGTACTCATCGTATGTCTTCTTCCTCGGTTGGGCTTCTGGTAACTCGATCGTCACCGGTGAGTACATTCTTAATGCTGCGGGTGTCGAAGTGGGTCAGTGGAATTCCAGAGGAATTGGTCTTGCAGTCATCACTTTTGCTTTCCTTGTGAACGGTCTCCATGTGAAGTCGGGTTTATGGGTCGCCAACATTTTGGGAACGTTCAAGGTGGCTATTGTACTTATCATCACCGTAACCGGCTGGGTCGCGTTGGGTGGTGGTATCAAGACTAAAGATTTTAAGCCAACTCACAACTTCCACAATGCCTTTGCTGGTGAAGCTGCCACTGCCTTTGGTATTGTGAATGCTCTTTACAATGTGATTTGGTCGTATGTTGGATACTCTAACGCCAACTACGCCCTCGGTGAAATCAAAAACCCAACCAAGGTTCTTAGAGTGGCTGCTCCTTCTGCCTTTGTTTTCCTCGGAATCATATATATGTTTGTGAACATTGCCTACTTTGCAGTTGTTCCTAAGGAAGAGATTGCCTCTTCTGGTCGTATTTTGGCTGCTTCCTTCTTCAGATACGCAATGGGAAAGCGTGCCGAAACCGCAGCCTCTGTCTTTGTCGCTCTTTCTGCCTGGGGTAATGTCCTTTCTGTCATCTTCTCCCAGGGTAGAATCATCCAGTCCTTGGGTCGTGAAGGTACCCTTCCATTCCCACGTTTCTTTGGAACCTCCAAGCCATTCAACACTCCTTTCGTTGGTCTTTTCCAGCACTGGGTGGTGTGTGTGGTGACCATCTTGGCTCCTCCACCAGGTGACGCTTACAACTTTATTCTCAACTTGATTTCTTACCCATTGAACGTTGTGAATACCTGTCTTGCCGGTGGTTTGTTGTACGTTTACTACAAGAAATGGAGAGGAATTGGAACCGATGAGTGGAACCCACCAATCAAGGCCACCATCCCTGTCATCATCTTCTTCTTCTTGGCCTCGCTCTACTTGATTGTGGCTCCTTACGTGCCACCAGTGCATGGCCAGAAGGTTTACAACTCGTTGCCATACTGGATCCACCCAGTGGTGACGTGGGGTATCTTTGGTATCGGTTTAGCATACTGGGTTGTCTGGACCAAGTTGTTACCATACCTCGGAGGATACACTTTGGTTTCTAAGGAAGTGTTGGGAGATGACGGCTTTTGGAAGAACAAGTTTTACAAGGTCGCCAACGATGGATCTACCGAGGTGGGCTCGGAACATGGGGCTAGCGAGATTCAGGAAAATTAGGATTTAATAGATTAGAGCACGAGCAGTGTCACACATAATAGAATTAATAACAATATATTTAAGCATTTGATATCATTAAGCAAAGTGTAGTTAGTTTTTGACTGAGCTTTTGGGCCATTTTTTGATTCACATTGTACATTGACATGCACCTCATTTTTTATCAAGTTCAATACCCATGAGCTGTGTGAAACAAGAGCGAATCGAGATTACCCATGAAAAGTCAACTGTTGGTCAGCCCAATGATCTACGCCTCTTATTTTCTTGTCCTTTTCTCTTGTCAACTGTGGCATCAAAATTGTGGATCCACGGCATTCTTTGATAACTTTATTAGCTTAGCCAAGCTAATGAATAGGAGGTTCAGGGAACCAATGTTCGGTCTTACAGCTTCATAACCTCTCGTAAAAAATCTAGTTCCCACTTTCCCGAAATATTTCACGTTGTCCCCAGCATTCCCAAAAATTATTAATGATTCGAGTGAGGACAAGCGAGGATTTTCCATATGAGAATGATTCGATTCGAATGACGATAATGGTATTACTGTTTCCTATAGGATCTCCCCTGTTTGACATCAGTAAATTTGTGTTCATTCTACAAGTCGCTCTTCTTTCATGCTTTGCTATGAACCATATTTATAGTTGAACATTTGCTACCCATGCTCCTGGATTCTTGGTCATTTTATCGTATTTACAGTCAAACAATCTTCTTTGGATTGTTCTCGATTATCGTACCCAGGTACCATGGAATATTAGCCTCGATCAACTCCATCCTTCAATCTTCTTTGCTTTTCAATTTTTCATTATCTTGATAAATTGTATTGTAAATTTCGACTTCCCCGATCAAATTCTGAATCTGTTACCCTTAGGTGTATGCATGGGCGACCAGATACCTCTCACAGAGTCGTTCATGGACATCACCTTGTGGTTGAACTTGAACAAATCGTTTCCGCTCTGTTGGCTGAATTCCTGGATCTTGTTGAGCACCTCACTGACTTCGAGGTTGGCCACATTAACCTCTTTCACAATATCGTTGTTATAGTGGAACTTTAACGTTGGGTGGCCTACCTTTCTGACAACTTCAAAGTAGACGTTTGGTTTAGATGATGCAATCTTCTTCACAGCGTCGGATGAAAGCAACGAACGCATTCCTTTAGAAGATCCACCCCAGTTGCAGTACTGGAGAACAACCTTATGACATGGGGCCACAAAGGCACCCATACCGTTGCGTGAAACTGATATCTTGGGTATAGCTTTGACTGGCATTTGATCTTTAAAAAAATTCAAGAAAACATTTTCGCTCGAAAATGTTTTTCAGTGGGACCAGCAGGACGAGATAAAACATGAGAATAGAGGGTTTTCTTATGGTATACCCTCCTAGTTAAACTCTTAGATTTGATTATCATCACCACAACTACGACATGTATTGATATAAGCCTCTATATCTTACCAGTTTCGTAGTTATTCGAAATTTTCCGGAAAGGTAATTTTGACGCTCATTATTCCTCTTTATTGTTTTGTTGGATAATTTCAAGAAAAGGTCCCTTGGCCCAGTTGGTTAAGGCGTGGTGCTAATAACGCCAAGATCAGCAGTTCGATCCTGCTAGGGACCATTCTTCAATGGGCGTGTGGCGTAGTTGGTAGCGCGTACCCTTAGCATGGGTAAGGTCTCGGGTTCGATTCCTGACTCGTCCATTTTTTTGAACTGCCTCACTTAACTCAGTTGCTGACTAACTTGAAGGTTGTGTTCGTCAACTTCATTTTTTTGAACTTAAGAATCGATCTGGAAAATCAAGACTCGTTAATTTTCTCAACTGTTTGGTCAATTTCTATAAAAATTTCACTTCAAAACTTTGAGTTGCTAATGACATTGAATTATTACGTTACCACTGAAGAGGACCTATTGATTTCTTGAAAGTCTTATTCGAAGGACAACACTCATTGCATGCCTTATCTTTCAATACTGCATATGATTGGAGAAATGTCGTGTGCAATTTATTACGTGTTTTGACTCACTGCACTAATGGGCTTGAGAAGATATTATTCGCTTCATTTGTGTCTCAGTTGTTGTATGGGCACTGGTAATTAATCAATTTCTAATCTGTTGCAAATTGTTATACGAAATTTTACCTGTGTTCTCTTATCTCCTGATTGTTTATCGAATTTCGTTGGGATTCTACCACCGGTCACTTGCCCACCGCAGCATGCTCAATATACCTATAGGGCATGCAAAGAACCCTTTGATCCCTCACAGGTTAGATACTCCGATACGCCTGACCAGCTCGATCAGCCATCCATCTACACCGTTCCCTTTCCATCTTCTTCCTACTGAACTCCGTGCTACGATAGCCTCCTACTTGTCACAACATGACTGTCTAAGTCTCTTGAGAGTGTGTAAAGCGTGCTACATACTGACTCAACCTCGCCTATACGCCCATATAGTCATTGACGCCACATTTAAACCGTTTGACAACCAGAAGGAATACGCAAGGGTTTCTCCTTCCGCTGCTTACATAAGCAGTCCATACAACTTGCGGCGCTTTCTTAAAACCAATGGCTGCGAAAAAACGAATTTCTTCGAGGTTGTTTGCCTACCTGAGCTGCTTAATATATACGAGCATGAGCTTCACGACGGCCTTATTAGGTTTTTCTCCAAGGCCACTCATCTACAGCTCGTCTCTTGGAAATGTGCTGGATTCGACCCGCAATACTTGCGCGTGCTTCCAAACCCACAACTAGTATCGGCAATTGCACTTCGTTCTGACCACCCCTTGGATGGACTCAAGTTCAACCTCAAATTCCTTGACATTAGACCTGCGGCAAGGCTATCTCTGGCGATCAATGCTGGCATAGATTCTCATTTACGTGCCTTAGTGGTTGCTCGATATTCCACTTACGTACAGTGTTTAACGCTGCCTCCGATTAACGAGTTGCAGGATGTACCTGATGCAAGTTCTTTCAACCCGATTCCTTCTATTTGCAGACTCAAAATCGATTCGTTGCTGTTGTTGTCTCTTGAAAATGCTGTGGTGGATTATTCAGATGCGTTACTTTTGGTAAAGAGTGTAAATCTAGCTGGACTAAGAAAACTTATACTACGAGGGATTTCTGAGAAGAGACACCACAATATATCCCATATGGGTATACCAGAAGATCCCAGTTTTAGGAGCATCGAAGAGCAGAATATTTCTCAAGAAATTGTGGCATATCCTCCTGAATCATATCCTTCAGGGTTGATTCCCTCGGAGACATTTGATGAAGCCACTTTGAGCTCGTCTTTCCTTCTTACCTTATGTCCCCACCTAACAGGTCTTACGGAGCTTCTTCTTGATGTCCGTGAAGCAATTTCAAGTTCTATAGCGGACTTCGTGTGCTCCTTACCTTCCCAATTGAGAGCTTTAGATATCACAATAAGACTCAATGAGACAGTCACGGTAGATTTCGATCTAGTTGGAGAAGGAATTGCCCGCTACCCTCTAGAGAAGCTCTCTGTCGAGGTACGCAATGAGTCGAGTTCCCATCGGACTTCGGGTGTTGACCACCTAACAACAATTACGAATGGTACATTCTACTCCAGTATCTCCAAGCTAAAAGACTTGAAAAGTCTTCGGGTCAACCCCGGAAGACTTCAAACAGAGCTTGTTGAACACATTGCACGGCTATCATTGAAAAAATTGGATATTTTTGGAAGTTATGCTGGTGGAGCCCCAAATTTGGGTTTGGGGATGGTGCATCCAACAGTGCACGACGAATGGTTCAAGGTGCAACACGTTGCGTTGTTTTACAAGAAGTACGTGGAAACATTGGAATACATCAGAATCGATAAGTGGGTGTTTGATTGTTACGAAGGAGTGAATCCTAGAAGTTGCTTAGAGAGGTGGTTTGACAAGGAAATGAAGGTTGTAGAGAATTTCAGTGATATAAGTTGATCAGGGGATGAAGACCCACTTGGTTGTCATAAAAACTATGATAAATGGTTGCGAGATACTGAATGAAAAATCAATAGAACCCAACATTCATTTCTGTAGTGACTAAAACTGCAAGGTAGTCCCCGCTGGACTTGGTAGTCCCCGCTGGATTCGGTAGTCCCCGCTGGACTTGGTAGTCCCCGCTGGATTCGGTAGTCCCCGCAGAACAATTAGGTTACCTGTCAAATTGCCCAGGTTGGGTTGGGTTGTCCCCGCGGGAAAACCCTGCTATCTGGCTAACTGCCAAGGAACCCCGCTACTAAAGCTAGTTACCTGTCGAATTGCCCAGATAACCCTTTGAGAGATGCAGGTTGGGGAACCTACACCTCTCTATTGAAGACCCAACAGAGCTACACCTTTGCTAAGTCTATTTGGCTTAAATACCGATATAGTTTCCTAAGTAATAATCCAGCTCTAAGCATTACAGCCTTCTTTCGGACTAAATCCCTGGGGGCCTCCGTAGCAACAAGGGCAGAGCCAACAAGGGTCCGGTCACTTAAGGGGTCGTGGCGCCGGTTCCTAGAAAGATGGTCCGCCAGGACATTAAGTGTACCGGGGCAGTATTCAACACTGAACCTGAAAGGAAGGAGCTTTGTAATCCACCTTTGAACCCGACCATCGGGGGATTCGCCTGCGAGATGTTCACTGTTAAGAATCTGCGCGATGGATTTCTGGTCCGTATAAAGGGTGAAAAACCGGCCTTCAATAAAATGATGGATCCTAAGGATCGGGCTGCAAAAGGACAGCAGCAGCAGCAAAATGGGATGCGTCCGTATGGACCTTGATAGGTGCATTGGGATCAAAGGAGACGTTGGGGACAAGGTCAAGCACCGCTTGTTTAAGATTAAGGAAAGCGTCACGGCAGCGGATTGACCAATTAAAGTGGACATTTTTAACGAGGAGGTCAGTCAAAGGTTGCGACCTGTGAGCGAAGTGTGGGATGAGGCCCTGAAGATATCCAACATGGCCAAGGAACACCTTAATATTGGTTTTAGTTTGGGGTTCTGCAAGTTGTTGGATTTGACCCTTCGCCGTGTCGTTAGCGGAAATGCCATCCTCCGAAATGTGATGTCCTGCCCATTATACCGAAGTCTTGTGGAACGAACACTTGTCCCAATTAAGAACGTGGTGATTGTTGAAAAGGGTAGTTACGATGGCTTCCACATGGCGGAAATAGGAAGTCAGATAACCCTCTGAGAGATGAAGGTTGGGGAGCCTTCACCTCTCTATTGAAGACTCAACAGTGCTAAACCATTGCTATGTCTATTTGGCTTAAATATCGCTATAGTTTCTCTAGTAATATATCAAGCTATTCTAAGCATTACAGCCTTCTTAGTCCCCTGACAAAAACTCTGTTAATGACTCGCAGTGGGAAAAATCATTAAATAGTGTGAAGAGGGCTTCAGTCCCATAACTTGAGTGTTGCGAGATTGGAGACACTAGTCGTATCGAGATTTCTTAAACTTGCGCGTTTTTAGTTTCTGGACGGAGGATGTGCTATTTGAATGGAAGCAACAGATACACCCCGTACTAAGTTGTATTTTTGTGGAGTGATTGCTCAGTTCAATATCCCCTCGACCGTTGTTTTCTCGAAATAACTGTTTACATTTGCCATAATTCTTCCATCCATTATTCCGAGATAGTTTCGTTACGTTCTTCCGAGATTTCGCTGGCTTGCTTTTCTTTTTCTTTTCCTTTCTGCCTTTCCCCCAACACGTGAAGTATGGCTGCAAATCCCCATTCACCCCATATACACAGAATGAAAAAGGATCAGCCAAATGCAATAGTTTCACTTCTGCACAAATACATGGGATTCATTACAAATGCACACTTTCAATCAACTTTTTGGCTGTGTAACCAACTTATTGACTAGTCCTTATCTCCTAGAGTCTCGCCCTTTGTGATATAAGGAAGAAAGGAAGTTTATCAGGGTTCCTGTTCAAACAAAGATCAGCCTAGATTCAGCTGTGCTTGACATATCCCAAAGCAAACAATCAGTGAAATCTCTAGTTTAAGTTGGCAGGACAAAGAGAAGAATGTTGTCCAATATGGTATCGTCCCCTAACTCTTGGTACCCAGAGACAATTTCCGTACTCTTTTTTTCCGAAATGTTTACAATTACTTTTTATTCAACGTCCGGACAAGCGGAATCAATTACATACAGGAGTACCAAACACCGAAAGTGGCTTTATTGTAGTCTAAAGAAAGCTACAAATTCAACGAGGTCAACAGAGACTAGAAGGAGCCTGAAAACGTAATACATCCTGTGCTCTTTAGCATTACTGATGGTCAACGCGTGCCCACATTTCTTGAATAATTTCTTTTTTTCTTTGAAAATTTTTATTGGAAGAGCTTTGTGGTAGGCTGAATTATCGTTCCCCTCGTTCGGAGTAAAAGTCTCGGACAATGAGTCAACTAATAAGCCTAGTTGGGGGACGGAAGGTTGAAGAGATGTTGGTAAAAATACCTGAGAATTTGTTGAGTTGTACTGTTAGAAACATCGAACTAACTAGGGTTACTTGGTAAAGCTCCGTATCATTTCGACTGTAGCTTAATGCCAGCCTTGTCGGTTTTGAAACTTGTCTGCGATTGGGTCAAAGGAAGTTTTTCGGAAAAAATCCGTTTGTGTAAGGCGGTTGACCGAAGTTGCAAAAACCATTAAAATGAGTAATAATAGAAGAGAAAAAAGTATAAAAGAACTGGATTTCCAAGTCGTTATCATCATTACACATTCGAATCACTTATACAATCACAATATACAATGCCTGTTACTGTTAAAATGACTGCTGCTGAGAAGGAGGCCAAGATCATGAACGAGATCAGATCTTCGAGCGTGAAATACGAGCCAAAGTTCTCTGGTTCTTTCTTTGGTGAATTGTTTGGTTTCTCTGTGAGAACCAACTAATGGGTTTGGATATAATAGATTAATAATGGAATAATAATAGATTAATATGAGGTTTTAAGATGTAGAAGGAAAGAATAGGGAAGGAAAGAACACGAAAGGCAATGATAGCTCAGGAAAAATCAAGGAAAGTTGATGAATTGATCCATCGTGGCTTCGTCTCAACATGTTCTACATTCTACCACAGTCTATGTTCCTATTCTTACTAACTATCTACAGCTATGAATCATATAAATGGAGAAAGAAAAGCCGCGTAACGGTGATATCTTTTGTGTACTGAGGCGGGTGCAAAATTTTCAATGGCCGAATCATGGCCGAAAAAAGTATTGATTACTTTGGGGGCTTTCAACGAAATGAGCTCAAGTACGATCAAGAGCGTGCCGACGAAGGCTTAGATTTGGGGGAGCTAATAACAAATATAGAAGCAGCCAACCCAAGAGTTCGTCAAAATTTTGTTCGCCTTGTTGCAATTATTATGAACTCAAGATCCTATGCTAGACCACAAGATTACGGAAAAGACAGGGTCTGGGATGAAACATATATCTAGGTAAATAGAATTCCTCTTACAGGCCATCATACCACCACGTGAGCCACCAGATCAACACGTGAACCCCACCTATTTTTACGAATCTCGTAACGTGGTGTGCCATGGGGCAGTTTAAATATTTACTGCTTTGTGTGTGAATCCACAAAGAGTACCCCAAAGTAGTGCAAGCCATCCCAATAATCGTTTGAGAAATTGCAAATGAGCGATAAAAAAATTCAAAAAACGACAACTGCAGGATTCGAACCTGCGCGGGCAAAGCCCAAAAGATTTCTAATCTTTCTCCTTAACCACTCGGACAAGTTGCCTTATCGTGAAGTAAGATAGTTTAAATGTGGTTACATTTGGGGAAGAGATTATTTCTCTAGACCGCCTGGCGCCGTTTCGGGGCTTCTCTAGGGTCTGGAGGCTTACATAGTTCTAAAATGGGTTTACTCATGTCTTTTAGAGGGTATATATGTACCAGAGAATCACTTACCCCAAGAATTGGAGACCCACTAACAATTTATGTGGGATTTGCAATGTTTTCGTTGATGAACAGGTACCCATTTGCCGAGCGAAGCGGTCTACAGAAGTAGAAGCCTCAATGTCTCAAAATCTCCGGAGTTCCCATACTCACCCATGTTGCAAATGTATTTCCTATGAAACATCCACCTAATTTATATTTAGCAAACTGAGGCTCAGGCTACCCTGCGACAACATGTTTGAAGTATTTTTTGAATAGGATCCCTTGAATGGGATACGCTGGATAAAAATCCATGACATCCATTGGCTGGTGACCTCAAGCCCCAGGTCGCCACATACCAGGTGGAAATTTCCTTGTATAGTAAAGAACCCTTTAGAGAATTGAACAAGCACGATTTCTAACTGTATTTCCGTCTCCGGAGATCTAAAAAGACTCAATGATCATGACCTGCGATAATAAACTTTACGATATTAAGGGACTACTTGTGTGTGCGAAACTTGTGACTGTGGAAGTCATTCATTCAAAATTAAATGGTATCACCACGGAATTGAAGGAAACATTTTCAATACGCGTTCTCAAACAAAACTTTTAAACTTTAAGCATGCTTATCGTAACTGGACTTTGACGCAGCTCTCGGTATCGTACATCCATCCTTTTGTGAGTCGTCCAATTGCTCCCTTCATTTCCCAAGTCAAGAGAAGACTACCATGTTCAATAATTTTGCAAAATTATCGAACCACCACTCAGCTCGAACTTCGACTGGAAGTCTAACTTTTTTAGGACAGCCCGGGCATAATTTGCTCGTCCAGCATAGAAAGATCGAAAATTAACTTTATCGTTTGAATTAAATACATTTTCGTCTAACAGTGGGGCATCCACATCGAAAGTGCGCCGACTGCGTCTCCCCTGACAGCGATATAAAATTTTGTTGGGTGAACCGATTGAACAAGACTCACAAAGCTCACTTAGGCCCTTATGTCAACAACGAGTTGATGCGCCTTTGGTCTACACAGAATTCGTTTTCTTATCAATTTTGAAACACTCATATTTACTAACCAATCCATATTGCGGGGTCAGTCATATCGGTCATATGTACACTCTAGAAACTGGATATGCGAGATCGACTCTCTGTGCAGCAAGGGTAGCAACTTGCTTGAATATTAGGTAGCGACAGTGCTCAGAGCGAACAACAAGCTAGGTTTTCAAACAACAATGTGAACAATCATTGAAGGCTCAAGGTTTTTGTAAATTGCTTAACAATATATCAAAAATTTTAACAATGCAAAACAATCACAATAGCTCAAAATCACAATAGCTCAAAATCATCAGGCACCAGCATCTGCCCTGACGACGCAATATTTCTTATCTGGTATTCGATTTTTGGAGTGGTGATGTGTGGAGGTAATGGTACAATCGTACAGTTCATAATTCGTAGCGAGGTTGTAAGGTTATCACTCGACCGGCAAGTATATGTTTTCATACTCGAAATTTTCACGATGTGGGATATCATGTGGGTATCATGCAGTATTGTTTTCAGCCGCACTTTTCGGCCAGACCTTTCAACAGGTTGGAGAAAATGGCTGAGTTTCTCAAGCGAAAACTTGGTGTACCAATCACCTCTGTTGGATTGTGGTACACAACGGCAACTCGTTCTTCTTTTCCTTCTTCTTCTTCCCTGTTTGAGGGAGAGCATCAGTAACCTGAACCAATTTGGCCATGCCTGTTTTCTTGTCCAAACGATAAACTGCGTACTTCTTAGTCATTGCTAGGGTATAATAGGGTCTAAGTCCAGCAGGACCCTTCCATATATACTCATATCTTCGTCAAGCGACTTCCATTTTGGGTCGTGCCAAATTTAGTAGTAAAATATGCATAAAATATGCACAGGCAATAAATGACGGGTCCGAAAAACACGTTACTGAAATTTGGGTGCATGCGTTTCACACACAAGAGTTGCTCACATCATGTTCTTGGTATCACCCTATGTCCTCTACCACTACCCTCCAGACCCTGCTGGGGACCCTACGATACACAAAGGCAGTGCAACTTGACACTCGACTTCTTATCAGATCAAGGCTCGCAATTTTTCGCAACCGATAAGGAAATAGTCAGATAATTTTATATTTTCTACGAGTTTGTTTCGAGTCTTTTTCTTGGAGATAATGAGGTCCAGTCATCGTGCCCACAAACTGTGCACTAATCGCTAAACAATTAGTTGTTTTCCCCCCGTTCTTGGTTCTTGCTGTTGAATTCTCGGTGGATGAACAAATACTGTAATTAAGCTATTAAACCATGATCATATGTAGTCAAATTAATGGAATACACTATTGACAAGAGTGAGAAATTTTTGAAAAAAAGTAGTGTGGCCTATTTTTTCATCAATACCAGTGTTTCTAAAGGTTATACAATTCTACAAAATTTCCAAAATGTGGCATGACGAAAGCACCAGCCACGTTCAGCCTATCTTAGTGTAAGCAGATAAGACGGGCCGCCTACCGATAAGAGATAGCATGTAGAGTATGCAATTCAAAGTAGCAAAGATGAAAAGGGAAAGGTCTGAATGAAATCGAAAAGGAACGAGGTGAAAAAGTATAATTACAATTCGCCAGAAAATGCCGAATGTGCATGACGGAAGTGAGATGACCAAGCGAATCAGGGGACAGGAGTAAGGTGATCTTGAGAAATTCATCAAGAACAAGCTTGCGTTCATTTAATGTTGAGTCAGCTCAATCATAGTTGCTCCTCCAATCACTAAAATGAATTAAACGTTTAATGTAGTGTAGACTAAAGCATTCACTATAGTGCAGACTAATTTTCTGCTCGCCTGAACACTCTCCAGTATGAACACTCCAGTATTAGTGAAGCACAGCCAAAAGTTCTACACAGTTCGATTTCCTTCGTTCCTCTCATCGAGCGTCATAGCGCATTTTGTACTCACTTGGAAGATAATATGCCACCAAGTAAGCTTCGCTACCCTGGTTCTTTTAGCCCAACTACACCAATGGAAACCTTTTCAGTACCGGATACGGAAATCATTAGCTACATGAGGTATGAAAGCTTCCAAAAATAGGTGACCATTGGAAAGATAGAGTTTCTCACTTCTAACCACTGCCATTCTCTTTTCTTTTCTTCTACTATTTCTCCCACGTTCTTTGTAGTTTATCTTTATCTCTCTTTTAAGGCTCGTCGTATGTTATTTTCACCTTGCTAGATGACCGTTTCATCATAGTGCATTTTGCTGGCATATCTGTGGCTGCGATGGCTGATAAACTCTAACTTTATTGTGCAAATTAAGCGAAAAGTGAAATTAGGTAGAATTTTCCACTTGTTGAAACAGCCAAGCGGGAATTCTATTGTTGGCACGCGTATTATTTGCATTGTTAGCGCGTCGTTCGCCGTCAATAATGGATGGCTGTGGGGATTCTTTGTTGGGTACATTTGTGTCCACATCAAAAGATACCCAATCAATTAGCGCAATCTACTCTTTCCCCTATAGAGTATATGGGGCATTATGCAGAGGTCATCGTGCCTCGTGGTCATCGTAAGTTAACATGGGTCATCTGTTGGAGTAACGTGATATAAGTTATATACAGGACGTGAACCAGAAGAGAAGAGGTGGAGCAATGATCGCTATAAGCTAATGAAATGTTGGATGAGAGCAATTAAACAGATGCGTGTTGTTCTGATAAGTGTAACTAACGTGAAGAACATAAAGAACACGAGTGGTTATTTTTATCAATAAAGTTCCCGTTAAAAATCTCAGTAAGCACGGAGCTCATCCCAGAGCTTTTCCACAAAATTTCAGCAAAATGTTAGTAAACATTCAAACTTGTGCAAACAATTTCAGGCGTTCAATTGAGGAGAAGCATAGACATTACGGATGAAAGAATTAGAATCTTATCACCGTAATAAGGACACCCGTTTCAACCTTGAACAACCTTCAACCACAGTTTCAAACATCCCGAAGATGCCATTTCAAATACATTTCAAATACATTTCAAATTCATTTCAAATACTATCTGAACTGGTGGTCACATGTCATGGATAATAGGAGGCCGAAGTCAATTTAAACCTTGCAAGCCCATTAAATTTTTCAGTATTTTAGACAATCTGCTCAATGTTCGAGTTTTTTTTGACCAGCTTGAGCACATTCGTATTCACATGGAGGTGTTGACGTCTGTACATATCAAAGGTTAGATGTCCCACTATGTATTGCTCTGCCCTGAAGTTTTTAATTGTACAATTTATAGGAGAACCTCTTTTGACCTCCTAATTGTCCCCACTTTATCCGCTTCATTTATTACCTCATGTTATGAGCGATGATAAATGGAGACCTAGCTTTATACCAGATATGTCAACTTAGTTTATTACCTCTTTTGTTCGTCTTTCCTGTCCCAATCATTTCCATCATTCAGAATGGTAGAAGTAGCAAACATTTCTGCCAAGTCGTACATGGTGTCATAGTCCGAAGAACACTACCTCAAACATGGTGGCTCACAACATGGCGGCTCACAACATGGCGACATCTACGTAATTATTCATACAATCATTCATTCGCTATCTATAGCATATCATTGAATAACCCACACACCATCGAACATAGTTCGATTACAACTTCTGAGCACTCTGGGCTCTACCAATGGTCGTCACATCGTCGTAAATCAAAGTAGTCACGAAGTCAGAGTACTTCTTGGCCAATGCCTCTGGGGCAAAGTAAGCATAAGCCTGCTTGAACTTGTTACCAGCCTTAGCACTCTTGAGCAACTTCTCGTACTCCTGGTCGAGAAGCTGTTGGACGTACTTCTGGTCCACAACCTTACCCTGGTCGGTCTTGACACCGTGAGTAACCCACTGCCAGATCTGTGTTCTCGACACCTCAGCAGTGGCAGCGTCCTCCATCAAGTAGTTGATAGGCACACATCCAATGTTTCTCAACCAAGCCTCGATGTAAGAGATACCAATGACAATGTTGGCTCTGATACCCTGCTCGGTGATCTTGGCATCTGGAACGTATGGGCTCAACAAGTCACGCTGGGTGACTGGCTTGTATGGAACACGAGGTGGGAGGTTGATCTGGTTAGGACCCTTCATGTTGTCGTTGAAGACCTTAAGAGCAATTGGCACCAATGCTGGGTGAGCAACCCAACAAGAGTCGCAACCAGCAGTGACCTCTCTCAACTTGTCCTTGGTGACATTCTCCATGACGGCATTGTTTCTCTCTGGGTCGTCCTTGATTGGGATCTGGGCAGCCATACCACCAAGGGCGTGGACCTGTCTCTTGTGGGTGGTGTGCACCAACAACTTGACGTAGGAAGACATGAAAGGAGCAGTCATGGTGACCTGCGATCTGTCTGGCAAGACAAACTCTGGGTGGTTTCTCAAAGACTTGATGTAAGAGAAGATGTAATCCCAACGACCACAGTTCAAACCACCACTGTGCTGTCTCAACTGGTAGATGATCTCGTCCATCTGGAAAGCAGCTGGGAGAGTCTCAATCAAAACAGAACCTCTGATGGTACCTCTTCTAATACGGATGTAGTCCTGGGACTGGTTGAAGATGTCGTTCCACAACTTGGCCTCGAGGTGGTGCTCCATCTTTGGAAGGTAAAAGTATGGACCGAAACCACGCTTGATGGACTCGTGAGCGTTGTTATAGAAGTAGAGAGCAAAGTCAAAGATGGCACCACTGACTGGCTGTCCATCAACCAACACGTGCTTCTCAGTCAAGTGCCAGCCTCTTGGTCTGACAATCAAGGTTGGAATGTGTCTACCCTTTTCGGTGTTCAACTTGTACGACTTACCGTTGGAAGAGAACTCAAGGTTTCTTCTGACAGCATCGTAAAGGTTGACCTGACCGTCAACCAAGTTGGCCCATGCTGGGGTGAGAGAGTCCTCGAAATCGGCCATGTAGGTAGCAACACCAGAGTTCAAAGCATTGATAACCATCTTTCTGTCGGTAGGACCAGTGATCTCGACTCTTCTGTCCTCAAGACCTGGAGCAAGTGGAGGACCAGTCCATGTGGGGTCATCTCTGATGTACTTGGTCTCAGGGAGGAAGTCAGGGAGGTGGCCCTGGTCTCTCAAAGTCTGCTGAGTCTTTCTGTTCTGCAACAACTGCTGTCTCACTGGCTCAAAGGCACGGTGGAGGGTTGCAAGAAGAGCAAGAGCCTCTGGGTTGAAGATGTGCTTAGCTCTGTCTGGAACAGGGGCCAAGATCTGGACACCGTTCAACTTGTCTTCGGTTTTAGGGAATGGGGATGACATATTAAAAAGTAATCGATGTGTTTGAGATTGATTCCAAAGTAGTAATCAGTTTCCTTATTGATCGATTGCTGGTGTGGGAAACTAGGGAGAAGCTCGGCTTTATATATTTTACCCCAGATTATTTCAGCGGGTGAGGTCGTGCACCGCCAAAATTTGAACACCGGCATTTGCCGTGGATTCGATAAGATAAGAGGGCCGGGAGGGTACAGGAGGTAGCGTAGGGTGACGGGGACTATCCATTGCCAAAACATTTCAACTGGTGTGTGCTCTTGAAGCCTGGATAAGTCCATGGATAAGGCTGTTCCGTTGAATTCATGTGAATAATAATTCGGTCGACCGGAGGGGTACAGTCCCGAGGAACCGGAAGCAACAAAAAGCGACCACCACGAACGGTTGAGCAAAGCAAAAATATTCCACCATGAAGGGGTCATAGAGCTGTTATGGCTGAGTAAGGGAAGTAGAGAAGGAAATGAGTAACGTTCTTGCTATTCTTGAATTGACATCGTAGACATTAATGCCCTTGGTAGAACATGGAATTACTGTTCAAGTGATAAAGGTCTCAGATTCAACGTGTACATTATCCACAATGTTTACCGTCAATCCTGTAACGGTTCCCAAGGATATTTAGGAGTTAAGTGCTGACTCGATAAGAACGAGTCAAGAGAAGGAGTCAAAATAGAAGCCCTGATGGCCAACAAAACTAGCATGATAAGGAGCGGGCTGAGGGATTAAAAGGGGATTGTTGGCTGAGGGATTTCTCGGATTCGATCCGGTTATGCATCAAACAAGAAGTGGAGGTGGTGTTGAATGGGGATGACTGGAGATGAATGACATGGGAGCTAGATGGATCGAAGCCTCTTGATTTGAGTTTCGGATGAGCGGACGCTGAAAAATGTGAATTTTTCAGGCGATAATAGGCGTGGAAACGAACAACAACGACAGCAAAGTTTAAAGCACCATGATCCAAGCTGTGTGTCTTTGATTCCAATGGCTCGAGGTCTATTGAATCCTACATTTTGGGAAACAGATCAGGAATCACGATGGATTTTAGGTAAGAAATGGAAGATGTGAGCATAAAAGTCCGTCATGTTTTAGGGAAAGTTCCGCCATCGGGCCCGTTTTCGGTCTACGACAAGATTCACAATCGTTTCAGCCACGATAAAGATGTTGGATTTGGAATTCCTGCCAATTGAATGGAGGAAACGCAAGATGCAGATTGTGTGAAGATCATCAACCTGAAAAACCCTCAGTTTCCAAGGGTGAATCCCCTAAACAATCGAAATTGAGTGCATTGTTCCCATTCAATTTCGGCTGACCACTAGAATGAGTTGCAAAAGCGATAACACAAATTTATAACCATTATGAGATATCGCATCCGAAACTATCTACATTTGTAATCTGAGCCCCCCCCACTTCAGTACCAGCATACTCACAATTGTATCAAAATCTGAAGACAATAGGAACGAGCTTCACTCATTATTTATTAAAGTGGGGTAAAGTTGGAGTGACGCGCAACATGAAATCTGACTTTTTCAAACAGCACCAATATCATATGCGGATTACAAAATGAAAAAGGATGCGCAAAAGTGAGTGTTGTGTCATTGGATTCTTTCCAAAGAGGCTTTGAGAGGCTATGACGTTTCTAGTTGGTGAGTCGGAAAGCCATTTTTGTAAAACGTCAATGACTGCTTGATATGCAAACAATGTAGGTTGGTAGCGGTATGATCATCACTTTGGAAACCTGTTACTTGTGTACGCTTTGTTACTTGAGTTAAAGGTCTAAGCCAAAGCGTGCACAAGTAATAAAGCGTACACAAGTAACAAAGGTTTCAGAAGTGATCTTCAACTATCGTTACGTTAAATTGTGGGTCCAGGTCCCACTTACTCTACATCAGTTGTCTGGCAATCTAAGAACCCAAAACTTGTATTGATTGAGACGATAGAAATTAAGCAGTCACAAACCGTTAGACATACTAAATCTTGAAAACTAGCCGTGCAGACGTACTAGTGACAGTGCAAATGTCAAGGTATGTGCAGGAATTATCTGCAGGACAACAAATGAGGAAATTTGCAGCCGAGTAGCAAATCAAATTCATCAATCTGATGATCCATGTGTGGTTCATCCTACAGTTTCAACGTGGACTAAAGCCCTTTATAGATACTCATAATAATTTTTGAAAGTATTCAGAGTATTTGAATTGAGAGTAATTCCATATCTTTGAAAGTAATTCCATATCATTGAAGTGCTATATAAATATCACGCGAATAAAGGTCTTCATCATTATCCGATTGGAAGTCAAATCAATTAGAATCATCATCCAAGTCGTACCAAGTTTAATTGGCCACTTCTTCAACCTAGTTCAGGTTTCATGGGTCACTCAACAATGGCGCAGATTCACCCAGTCTGGCCCTTGCGCTTCCTCTCACAGCGACAACAATGGACAAAACAAACAACAAGCCACTAATGATGAAGGCAAACAACCATTGCAAAGCGAATACCTTTGTGAAAAGTTGTCCCAAACCCAAACCGAAGGTGAGCACAGCACTGCTCAATCCAACTCCCCAGTCATCAAAGAAGATAACGAAGGCACCTGGAACCAACAAGAAGTCCCAGATGAAGATGTTGGCGAGAATTCTGCCGAAAAGCTTTGTGCTGTGGAAAACAACTGCACCATTCCAGAAAATAGCATACAACAACCAGGAGAATGGGAACGCGACACCGGAGAGGTGAACGTAAACCCATTTTGTCACCGGGGTGATCTTGAAGGTCTTGTGCTTGAAGTACAAGACGGAAATGTTGATGAGGTTGAGGATGAGCACAATTTCTGCAAGAATGTAGTGTTGCTTAGCGAAAAGGAGCGACCAAATGAAGGAACCAACGTTGAAAAGCACAAAGTGGAGGTCAATGTGAGCAGTGGCAGGAGCAGCACCAGCCTCAAGGTTGGGCCACAACACCTGGTTGAGGAAGGTGATCTGGAGGAGGTAAAAAACGACCCAATACCAGAGAATCACCAAAACATTCGCAGTAAATGGAGTCTGACCGACATTGATGGGGGAGTTGTCGTCGAGTGGGGACGTGCGCCCTACAAGGTAGCGAAAGTTTCCATAGGCGGAGAGAATGAGCGAAGCAACGCTCGCAACTTTGATCTGCTGGGAAGACATAATTGGTTTGGGAGATGCTCTTTCTCTTTTATAAAAGGTATGATTGCTATGCCGTATTTGGAAAGTTACACAAAACAGCACCACGGGTGAACGAAACAAGTGAAGCTGGGTTCAACGGTGAGTGTTCTATGGAGCTGCCTCTTAGAGTGTAATTGGCGCTCAATCGTAGCCCATGGTATACCGGCAAGCTTTGAACCGGCGCTGTGGCTGTACCACATTAAACTTTTCACATCACCAGACTATAGAAAAAAAAGCGATGCAAGATATACGAACGATCTTGCTTTAGGTCTCAGACCCCGCTAATATTACGACATCACCAACAGAGTCATGAATCGTTGTCTCAGTAGAAAACTGCTGACCTTCTCCACAGTTCAGGGAGCAACAAAAAAAAGCAATGTAATTAAACGAGAAATTAGTGTGAAGTCTCAATTAAGGGTACGTGGGTATTATTAAGTTGTCAATTGATCTACAAATCACAGACCAGAAACCTCCTTTCACTCTCATAGCCCCTTAACAAGAAATATATTACTTAGAAGAATTTTACTTTGTGATCAGAGCCGGACCAAGTCTGGAAAAATATGAACATACACAGAACATACACAGAACATACACACTAGAACATGCACACTAAAAACTTCATCCCTTCTTTGAATGCTTCTAGCAATCTCCAACATGGGATCACTGGTCTAGAATCTTCGATCTACCAAGTCCGGTTTTCAGGCAACGTTACATTCTATGATTTTGTGGAATATAAATTTTCCATTGCTTCTACAGCTATTATAATGTCGTACTCTCTTCCGTACTCTCTTCCGTATTCTTCACCTACATTCATATAGCATAAGTTGATCTCTTCGTTCTTACATGCTCTGTTCCACGCTAAAGCCTCTTTTTTAACATGCTCCTCTGTAGCCCTTGGAGTCGGAGTCCTCGGGCTTCTCCGAAGGTGGAGCGCCCTCACTAGCTGCAATTTGAGCCAACAAGTCGTAAATAACCTGGTGGTCAGTTTCTGGGCTGGTTCCCTTCTTGGCCACCAACTCTCTGACAGTAGAGCTGGCCTTGATGAGCATCTCGATGATGTTCACTGTGTCCAGAAGCAACTTGTCCATCAAGTTAAGCGACATTGAGTCTCTCACCACCACACGCAAAATCTCCTTGTGGTTCTCGTTTGGAGGCAAGTGGTAGTTTGGGACGATAAAGCCCTTGTTTCTCAACAAGTGAGAGAAGAGCTGTTGAGGGATTTCTGGGTAATTCTCTCTGAGTTCCTGGGAGAAGCGGAAAGCCACAACAGGCAAACCAGGGTAATATTTCTCCTGCTGTGGAATTTCACCGCTCTCCTCCTCAAGTTCTCTGGTGTACGTCTTGGCCTTCTCGACACCCTTGATTGGCTTATGTATCACGGAGACAACCTCAAAGTAAGTCGACTGCTCAAGGAAATCAGAGAGAAGACGAGCATTGTCGATACACGAGTTGTAGATCTTGGTGTAACCCTCACGACCAAGGGCCAAGAAGTTGTAGTATTGGAGAAGAACAGGGAAACCAGGTCTGGAAAAGTTCAATCCAAAGGTCTCCTCAGAACCTCCGAGGTAGTCCAAAGAAAACTTCAAGCTTTCTGGCAACAATTTGGCATCCTTCCAAATGACCCAACCGAGACCAGCAGAGGTCAAACCAAACTTGTGACCAGAGGTGTTGATGGAGTCAACTCTTGGGATCTCAAAGTCCCACTTGAGGTGTGGGTAGGTGAATGGGGCCACAAAACCACCACTTGCACCATCGACGTGGATACGCACATCGTTGCCAGTCTCCTTCTCAATCTCGTCCAACAAATCGGAGATCTCTGCAACGGGCTCAAATGCACCAGTGAAAGTCGAACCCATGATCACAAAGATACCAATGGTGTTCTCATCAACGTTTTCCTTGATCTTGTTGACATCAATGAGGTGGTGAGACTTCTCGGTAATAGGGATCAAACGGTTCTCGACATCAAAGTATTGCGCAAACTTCTCAAGAGCAACTTGGGCACAAGTGGCCATCAAGATGTTTGGGTTCTCGGTGGATTTACCTTGAGCCCTGCGCTTTTCCTGCCAACGTCTTTTGAGCGCAAGACCTGCCAACATGATGGCTTCCGAAGAACCGGTGGTGGCAGTTCCAATGGAATTGGTGATGTGGTTGCCGTTTTCATTCTTGACAGTAGGAGCGTGCCACAAGTTACTCAAAATCGATACACAACGCTGCTGAATATCAATCAAGGAAGGGTATTCATCGTTATCTGCGAGATTTTTGACAAGGTTGTCATTGATAAGCTTGACCTGAGTGTCAGTGAGGTCAGTGTTGACGAACGAAGCAAGGTTAAGGGTGGGGTTCCCGTCCAAGG
This sequence comes from Kodamaea kakaduensis, assembly GCA_030558435.1. Classification (NCBI taxonomy): domain Eukaryota; kingdom Fungi; phylum Ascomycota; class Pichiomycetes; order Serinales; family Debaryomycetaceae; genus Kodamaea; species Kodamaea kakaduensis. The sequence continues at coordinate 49,298 of JAJMSN010000024.1, forward strand.
TCAATTCTTCGGTGATGTACCGGTAAACAAGGTCCGAGTTGGAAGATTCCTCTGGAATCTCGTACTTGGGCACGACTTTTTCGGAGTCGTACCTAAAAATATACTGCTCCTGGGTGTTGAGGGCAGTCTTGGAACGCTTTTGGAGGAGCTCGTTCTCAAGCTTCTCGGCGTTAACGTGCTTGGATAAAGTCATTGAACAGCTCTGAGAGTTTAGTGATCAATTGAAGTGATTTTTCAATTCAGTAAGTTTTTGGTCAATTGAGAGAATTATCAATTGAGCGTAGATAAAGGGCTAATCAACTGAGTTTGGGTCAATTGGGACTATCGAGTTTCCTTTTGGTGTGGTGAAGTGCCGTTAATCAATTGGGGGAGTAATTGACTTTATATGGCAAATATACTGCCAACATCTAGAACAGTTGAGCCCCTTTTATAGTTGCTACCACACTGCAAATTTCACCCAATGCAATTTTGTGCAGTGGATACTTCGGCTAGGGGTGTTCCACTATCCACAATGAAGTGGAGCTCACATGCTATACACCAGCGTAGCACCGGGAGATGGGGCTTAGACGGAGAATTCGGTATACACAAGGAACAGATGGAACAGATTAGAAGTGGAATGAATGAGCAAACATACATGCAAGACGAACCCAATCAAGGTTTGTACAATGATGCAGGTATTTTGATTGACTCAGGGCTAAAATAGGGTAACGGGTATCGGTATGATTTCAAAAAAAGGTGAAACAAAAGCACCTCCGACTATTCCATTCCGAAAGCGAGCAAACACACACGGGAACAAACTGTAAGAATGGGCGCAAAATAAGAGGAAATCAAAACATTTGCGCAAGTGGAGTTATCATTTGTAAAGAAGCAAATTATGTGGTGGAACGTGCTACATAACCATAGACATCAATACTGCAGGTCATTGCCGTAACCGATGAGATAATGCGAAGCGGAATTGGAGAAATCGTTCGATACCCATTTAGGGATTAGGTAGTTAGCATGAGTTTAAAGGAGGAGAACATCAAAGAATATTCCTTAGGGGATGTGCTCAATTAATATGCAGGGTCTTTTTAAACAAGCACCACATGGGACCAAAAAAAAGGGATTTCCAGAACGCATAAAGAGGGGAACCATCGGGAGCGCGGAACAGTTGGATGGACTCAACATTGTCCCACAACTCATCTCATCTTTATCAGCCAAAATCAGCGAAAATCCAGTGAATCACAAATTGCCAACCCCTGATTTTAACTAATTAGGCTGCAAATTCTGAAAATTTAGCAGTAAGGGAATCTTGAATAGAATTTTTCAGGAGATTGAAAGTTTAACTGGCACAAACACAATGGGAATTGTGACCATAAGCCAAGGCCGTTATTTTGCCAATGTTTTCAGATCCGCCAGCCTCGCATCAACAGTAAAAGACTTGGTGTGTAAATTCAATTGTGTCTAATGCGTAGGCCAACAAATTTCAATGGGGGCTGGGATATCTTTATCCAAGAGAATTCAAATGTTGTTTATTAGTAAGCAGGAACCTCATTGTCAATATCACACATTCTAGTTATACTCACAATTAGCGAAGCTGGCTTCGCCAATTGTTCGAACGGCTAACTGTTCTAGAAGGAATGTGCATTTGAGATCAAAATGAAAATCAGCCTCAGTTCGCATATGATCAAGGATAAAATGAAGGATAAAATGATCAAGGATAAAATGATCAAGGATAAAATGATCAGCAATGACTTCTATAAAATGATCAGCAATGATACTTCTAGACTTGCTGACAATTTACAACCTCTACAATCGAACGAGCTCGTGCCCGTCTTCTTACATCTAACTCACAATCTTGCTACGCTTGATTGCTCGCGTATATACATTGGTATCCCTATGTAGCATGAATCGACGCAGAGTAGATCGACTGTCAATAATACAGTAATATCGATAACGATTGAGGACATCATGATCACCACAAAATAATCACCAATATAATAACGTGGATTTCAATCCAAGATAACCATATTCGCAATGATAACCATGGGATATCGTCAATAAAACCATCAAACTGTCAAACAATTTCGCTTCGCTCAATTGTCCAAGAGTTCAACAGCTCGCTTACTCCACCTCGTTAACGTCGTCAAACTTCTGACCCTCAACCAAGTCTGGAATGTCGTCATCACCTCCGGCGGCAGCAGCCTCAGCGGCGGCGGTCAACTCCTCTGGGGTCTTACCGGCCTGGATCTGCTCGGCCAACTTTCTGAGAATCTCAAGGTTCTCAGCACCCAACTGAGGAAGAATCTGGGGGATCAATTGGGTCACCTCCTTCTCCTGCGCGTAACCGCTGAATGCAAAAGTGTTGTGAGCAGCAGCGCCCTGAACACCGACTCTGCCAAAGTGGAGGACCTTACCGTCTTCCCTGAAGAAGTTGGCCTCCTCGACGTTCTCAATCTTGGTGGCCTTCAACTTCTGGAGGGACTCAACCAACTTGGTGTCATCCTGCTCGAGCTTGCCCTTCTTGGCCTTGACTCTGCTACCACCAACCTTCTTTGGGGTGGCCTTTTGCAACTTAGCTAACTTTTCGGGATCGATAGTCATGGTGGATGAAAAGAAAATTTTTCGACGACTGAAAAAAAGTAGTGGGGTCGTGTTGTGGACAATCAGAATAACTGAACAACTGAACATAACGAGCAAAGTCACTTTTCCATCTTTGCGGTACAACTTGCAAAAGCAAAGAACCCCAGAGAAGGTTCACTGGTCCCTATAAAAATTTCCCCAAGTTCAGTAAAAGTAGGTGCAAATATCTGATAAAATGTATCTTTGTTAGAGATCTCGATAAACTTGACAGATTGTCATTAGACTTCGTCCTGATCCCCCATACATGAAATTTGTATCGTTTCATGGGCGGCCCCAGGTTGAAGCGTGAAACAAAAGTGGAGTGGAAAGCGAGACAAAAATAGAATGACTTCAGCATGCTGATATGCTTGACAATTCCCAGTCTGATTGAACCTCGCGGGTCACTGAGAAGTGTTCATCAAATGAAAGCTCTTGCGAGATGTTCTCGATGTTCTCGATGTTCTTGAAAGATGTAACGATGTTCCACGAGATATTTTGGCCCCAAATTTATTTTAAAGAGGGCTATTAGATTTTCAGTGAGATCACTAGTTGCAAGTAGTATACACTCAACTTTCAGGTGATTACTGCCTGCAAACTTTCTATTTTAATTCTACCTTTACTTTTTGAACCCCACACTTTTTAGAAATCTTGTGGTGAGCCAGAAATTGACAGTTGCGATCACTCCACTATTATTGCAAAGATGAATATAGAGAAGATTGAATCGGGAGACTAGACCACTTTAATCCAGTGGATTCACTGAAAGCATGAAATCATTAGGATCCAACCAAACATTATCAATCGAAATAAATATTGAAAGTGCGGTAGGTCAGAAAAGGCGGTAGGTAAGAATTTCTGATTTAAATGTTGGATATAGTATGCAACGGTATAATTTATTATCATCTTGAGGTTTGGGATGTGCTTTCTTGAATTTCCCTTAGCCTGGGGCCAAATTATTTACTTGGCCAAAATATCTTTTCTCGTGTGATGATAAACGACATACAATCCTACCTCAGGTCCACCACATTCCGGCGATATTTACCCGATTGGATCACCGCCTTCGTGCTCGCTGCTTACTTCTACTTCATAGCTGAACATGCCCGCCCATTTGCGCGCCAGTTTCGCTTGGACGACTTGTCTATCCAACACCCATTCGCCAAAGTGGAGAGGGTGAGTGGCCCCCAGTGCTTGGTAATTGCCTTTTTCGTACCCGTATCAGTGATTGTATTGGTATCTTTAATAACCAAGCCCGCTACCAAGAACTGGGTTCATAAATTGCAGGTTTCGCTTCTTGGGCTCGCGCTTTCCTTGACCGTCAACGCTGTTGTTACAGACACATTGAAAAACTGGATAGGTCGCGCCCGACCCGATTTCATCGAGAGGTGTGGCCCTAAGCCGGGAACTCCCACCACCAAGTATGTTGACATATCCATTTGCACTGCTCCCTTGGGTGAACGTAGGCTCGTGGATGGTATGAGGTCCGCACCACTGGGTCATTCATCGATCAGTTTCAGTGCCATGTTGTATCTCACCTTGTGGCTTATCGGCCACTTCAAGTTACTTAATAAGAAACCCGTTTATGCATCGCTCTTGGCTGGGACACCCTTGTTGCTTGCAGCCAGAATAGCGTTGACCAGGACCCAAGATTACAGACACCACTTTTCGGATATCATACTGGGTTCGATAATCGGGTGCTTTTTTGCATATACGTTATACCACAGATTCTTTCCAAGGGTTGACGGGGAGGATGCGGGTATGGTTGAGGGTGAAGAGGTGTTGCCCTTGTAAAGAAAGGATGGGATTTTTGATAGATAGTTTAATGCGGTAAACTAGTCCTACTGGCTCAAAATACATTGGAAACAATTTCTTACACTGCCCTTGTGAACGGTAGAGTCATGAACTAGAACGGAATTCGTTTGAGCATTTGTGAGCAGTACTCTTCCCCACAATAACGTCATAATTTCAGAAAAAGCTTATGCGTAATTAGAGATGTAAACGAAAGAGCTACATCAATGAATCATTGACAAGTAAAGTAAGTTGAGTAGAAGCTAGTATCCAAACGTTGAGCTAAATTGACTAGTAAAAATTACACTCCTAATTAAAACTAACAAATTGAAGCTTAAATATGAGCTTACTTCTAAGCTCTGGAATCTGCGTAGAATGTTATGTCATATTACATTACAACAATGAATCCGATATTGCTGAAAATGACGCGGGAGAATGTGCATGGCCATTGCTCATTTTATTCACTTTATTCACAGTAAATCTACAAAGCTCGCATCCAGCTAAACTCTGAACGGACTTTTGAGACCAGCTCTTGTTATGTCTGAATTCAACTCTGTTTGAGTCTTATCTGTTTTCAATTCGTTGACTCTTCATTCTGTTTCAAAGTTGCATCATTTCCCTTTTGGGACTTCTGCAGCATGGTTGCAAAATTGTTCCTGGGTTGTTCCAACACAGTTTCAATACCATACACATATTGTATTTAAAATCCGCTGACGCCTTCTTTCATGCCAACCATGAGTGATATAACTGTCATCAGGACCTTGACGTCCACCTTGGTAATGTCGACCTCAACCCCTAAAGTCACCACTATTACTAGAATTAGTACACTTGAAGATTCAGAAACGGAAACAAAAACAGTAGAGTCTACTGTCTCGGGATCACAATCCACGTCAGGAACCACCTTAACAACAAAAACGTTGGAATCAACCTTGTCTTCTCAAACACCAAGTAAGTCATCAACAGCTCTTCGCACTGTTGATGCTTCAGCCTTGAGTAGTCCTGATATCCTGACTCTGGGGTCTGATAATTCTCTTAAAACAGGGCTCATAGTGGGTATTCCAGTTGCCATCGTTGTCTTCTTTGGTGCCATTGCCCTTTTTGTAATATTGCAGAAAAAGAAGTTTGCTAGTGCCAAAAAGAATTCGCAGCCATATGATGGTGACATAGAAAATTTCGGAAGCCAGCTCACCTTGACTAAGAGCGATTACAAAGGCTCACCAAGTCGGAACATCAATGCTGAATCTTCCGGAAAGTTTGAAAACTCGACATTGCCCAACGAAAAGTCTGGATATCGAACCGGTTCTACTCGCAATGACATTGGCGTTCAAAAATCCGAGGAAACCCGCTCCGATGAGAGAATTGTTTCACAAGAGCTCTATACCGAGCTTGGAGAAAATGCAGTTGGAAACAAGCGGCACCTGGTTCGTCATTTCTTCAAGGATCGATTCAGTAGGTACTGGGATGGAGACTTGGCAGCTCCCATACCAGCTCTCTCACCGATGCTTCTCAAAAATTTCAAGTTGGGGAAGAACGACTTACCTAGAAACCGAAACAAGTATGACCTAAAGTTACCGATTGTGGGCAATAAACGCTACATTTGCGTTATACCATATAAGAAAATCTTGGACGATGAGGTTACAATTGAGCAGGGGAACTCTGTCACCATGATCAAAGAGTTTTCTGACGGATGGTGCAAGGTTTCATTGACAAATGGTGAACTGGGCTTTGTACCAAAAACTTGTTTGCAGCCTGCATGAGAACATCGTTGTTATTGAGCAAATTAGGGGTGTACACGCGAGATTGACAAGATGAAACTCAGATTGATGGGTCTCGAGAGATTTGTACCAGCTGATGAATGATCAAAGGTGTCAGTGTTTAGGAAATGATCTGCTTCATCTGCTTCAAAAAAAAAACACACCAATCTTCATTTGTGGTTTTCAGTTTCAGGATGTTCTTTGGCTATCAGTGGATATTTTAGAATATGCTTTGTAGATCCATCCCTTACAACAATTTCGAACCTTTACAATTCGTACATTTATTCACATCTATTTTTGTCACTTCAGTCATTCTTCTACTTTGCACTCCCGGCTTATCGTACATAATACATAATTTACACCGCAAAAACCCATCTACACATTCTTCTGCAAAACCGATCAGATTTGAGCGTATTGAATACCTGTCAAATTGATCTCAGTTGCAGTCTGCATTGTCCATAAATGAGAACATCTCTTCTCATGTTTGGCGATTCGCAACCATTTGGCCACCAATAAACTTTGCTTCATAGACATCATCAGCAGTTCACTTTAGTACTGCCTGCCATATCCATTAGCCTGATATTGATATCCATTCTGGTCATAATTCCTCTGCATTGGAGGTGCCTGCTGGCCAGCAGGAGGTCTACCCATGGGAGCGCCCATTGGAGAAGCACCCATTGGAACACCCATAGGAGCACCTTGTCTCGGGATTCCAGCCATATTTTGTTGAGGAGGTCTACCCTGTTGTGGTTGAGGTGCACCTTGAGGACGGTATCCTTGCGCAGGCGCGCCTTGAGGAAATCCTTGTCTCTGCTGACCAGGAATTGGCTGACCAGGCATTGGTTGACCAGGCATTGCTTGTCTCGGTGGCATGCCCTGGCCCATTGGTGGGCCACCTTGCCTTGGCATACCCTGAGGCATACCTTGTGGAGGTGCTTGTTGCCTTGGAGCACCCTGCTGCCTTGGCGCACCTTGTGGCATTGGAGCCTGTTGCATTGCTGACCTTGGTGCACCTTGAGGGGGCATCCCTTGAGGCATCCCCTGTGGCATTCCCTGTGGGGGGTACCCTTGAGGAGGCATGCCTTGTTGTGGAGGCATTTGCTGTCTCGGGGCGCCTTGCATGGCTTGAGGAGGCATTCCCTGCTGAGGAGGCATCTGCTGCCTTGGAGGACCTTGCATAGCATGAGGAGGCATTCCCTGCTGGGGAGGCATCTGTTGCCTTGGGGCACCTTGCATTGCTTGAGGAGGCATGTTCTGTTGTGGTGGCATTCCCTGCTGTCTGGGGGCACCCTGCATTGCTTGAGGGGGTACCCCCTGCTGTGGAGGCATTCCCTGCTGTGGAGGCATTCCCTGCTGTGGCCTAGGCTGTCCTTGAGGAGCCCTTCCATTTTGGGGTTGCCCTTGTGGATGAGGATTCTGAGGATTTTGTGGAAGTGGTCTACCTTGTCCATTCTGAGGCAATGGCTGTGGCCCACTAGGCCTTGGCCCTCTCTGATCACGATTCTGATACGGTGAGTAGTTGTCTGGGTACCCACTATCTGGATTCTGTTTGAAGTTTTCATTCATTCTGGCATTGTTTTCATTCAGCTTCAGGTTATCCCTCTTATCATTTGGTCTTGGTAACCTATTCTGCGAGCTGTTGGGCGATGCAATATATCTTGGCTTACCCTGGGGTGGGAGTGTTGGCAAGTCCTCCAGATACGGCGAGGAGGCATCGCTCACATTACCACTCTCTGAATGGATAGAGGTGTGGTCTCCATTATAAGTTGCCGTGACACGAGGTGTCGTAGTCTGCGAGTACTTGATTTGTCCCTGAGAATGAGGTGGTGGGGGAGGTTGGTCATCATCGCTCTCGCTGTCTGAAAAACCACTAAACTTTTTCATGTTATTGTTATCCGTTACAGCCTGTGCGAACTGAGCATTGAACTCGTGGTACTGGGTCATTGGAGACTGGGCAGACGAGTTCATACTGTTTCTAACACCCGGAATTTGTAATTTTCTAGTATCCACCTTTTGCGACAGATCCAGGGAACTGGACTCAACATCGCTGAACAACTCCTTGTCATCAGTTGGGTAGATACCCATATCGAGATTACGCACAGCCTTTGGTAAGTCATCTTCGTCGAATTTTTCATGGGACCCGTTGAGAAGCTGGTTACGGTCAGTTTGGAACTGGTCCGACGGCGTCTTGATGGTGGAATACTTTTGATAAATATCTGCGAGTTGAATGGACTTGTGGTGGTCCTTCTTGTCTTCTGGATTCAAAGTCAAGTTCTGCACATTCTTCTTCTCAAGTGTGTGGTCAACATGCTTTGGCTGCATTGGGTTTGTCTTTGTAGGACTGCCGCTGACACGCACTGGTGGAAGCTTTTTCTGCGCCATTTGTTGCTGCTGCAGCGACAGCATCTGTTGCAACAGCAGTGGTGGGCTTCTAAAGTGTGTTTGACCCTGTGGAGTCACTGGGGAGTTAGGGTTCAGACTTCCCAGAGACGCGTGTCTAGCCACTATAGCACCAACCACACCTCTCTGACTGCCACATCCCTCATAGCCTCTATCCAACTTACCCTTGAGTACTGTCTTGATATTTCTATTCCATGCATTCGCATCCCAATTGAGGAAGTCACCCTGGGCCACTTGCAACACGTCCTCCACCTCGAGGTAGTGCACAAAGGGAAGTGTTGGTAAGCCGAAAAGCAACGAGTCCGTATCAATTCTATCAGCCTTTAAACGCGTTGGTCTTCCGTACAATCCAAACGAGTCCAAGAGTGGAACCAAGAATCGAATCAAGGTATCGAACCCAGGCACCGAGGAATGTGCCTCTGGCATGAGAAAGATATTTGTTGCTGTAAAGTCCTCCATCAGCTTCTTTGACACCTTTGGAGACAAGGACGGTGTCTTGAAATTTATAAAGGCCTCTAATTTCAACATGGTGGAGTGATCGATCAATTGGGCTGACAGTGGATAGATCGCAGTGACTGCGGTCGCGGTACTAATCACCGCCATCAACTGCTTCTTTTTCTTCTGCTCCGTCTCATACAAGAGAACACGGCCGGGAGTAAAGTTTTTCTTTTTACTTTGGGAGGGCTCCACGACTGCATAACACCGTTTCCAGGCCATTCCACTTCCGTATCTGATCAGCACCCAGTCCTCATGATCAAAACGTTTTTCAGCAAGAATGGTCCGGATATCCGAAAGCCTCAGTCCACGTGCCGACAAAAGAGCACCGGTGTAGGCTCCCTGCAAGGAAGAATATTCAAAGTTTGCAAGCCGCAAAGTTGCGCACCATGTAGTCAAGTCCTTGTAGGACTTGAACTGAAGAATGTATCTGTTCTTTAAAGTCGTCAGCACAATGATGACATTCTCTAAATTCTGTTTAGCTGCAGGGAGGTTCTTCATCGCGCTGTACACAGAGTCTGTAAAGTTGATATAGTTTGGTTTCGTTGAAGTTTCAAGAAGCGCATCTGGGTTGTGGCGGAACTGGGCGAGATTAGCAGCGTCCCAGTAGGCGAGCTGGTTACCGGTAAGAATACCGTACACCTCTTTCCACTCTCTATCAGCTGGTTTACCGTCTGAGTTGATATCGTAGTACAACATGAAAATACCCTCGTGGTAGCGGCGGTGCAGCTGGGATGAAAGGAGCGTAACAATGGGTATGAGCTCAGGAGAGAGATCCGCAAGGACCTCCGAAGTCGCGGTTTCTGCTCGCCCTAGTGTAGGCTCTTGCTTCAGGGGGGACCCAAGTCGTTGTTTGAGCATGAAGAAAAAATGGGCTGTACAAAAGTTTGGTTCAAAGTTTGGCTAAAGTTTGGATAGAGATCGAACACGGAGAAAAAAAAAAAGATAGCTAAAAAGCAAGATCAATTACCGAAAGAGGGTTGGGGTGTAGAGAATGAACGTGATTACGCTTGCGGCATGCGCATACCTACGATTTGACGACTAAAGCACGGGGATGGTCAGCCATCGAAATGTACTGTTTGGTTGTCGCAACTTGTTTGTTTATATGTTTGTTTATGTGTGGGTTCTGTGTGCTATATTTTGTATCTACATTTATTTATACCTTGTTGCGATTTTTGCCCTCTTCTGCCCCTGTGAAACATTGCTTTATTGTTGGTCTTTTTATTGTGCTCTGGAAGGTATCAAGCCATTGTTATTGGCTCTTGTTCCTCGACCTCGTGTGTTCGTGTGGAGGTCGCGTCCTTTTGTGATTGTCCCTGTGATTTTGTGGTCATTGGAACGGACATGGATAAACAAAACAGGTGTGCCAAGATAAAGAGGTGCTAGCGATGGAGATTGAATCTGGTCAGTACATAACTAGATTTTGAGCTAGTGAGCTTGGGATTTCGCTAAAAATTACATCAAACAAGGCGCAGTCTCCAGCTCCTCTGGAGTAGCTGAAAAACCAGCAACCTATGTAGTAGCTGAAAAACCAGCAAAAGGAGCATGGTCAAGTGGCCATATCCGGTCAAGATTTATAGGAGTGAAACGGCTTTAAAACCAAAAAAGCCTTCAATTGGTGGGCGTAAACGAATCGTATACCTGATTTGGGAAGATAATAAAACGGTGATAAGATTCGGCGGATTTTACTGGAACCAGAATCTGCCCATGGGAAGAGGGAGCTTGATTGCCAAAATAGGAGTGTTTCCGCAACACCCGTATGCCAAGCAGCGCCCACATAAATACACATGGCACGAAAATTTCGCAGCAATTGGAAACAAATCATGTAAACTGCGACACTACAGTAGAGTGTAGGCAAATCGAAAGTCTGGTGAGATAAATGGCTGGAAATGAAAAGGCAAGTGCTTACATTTCTTACATTTGTTGCTTGCGTTGGTTAAATTGCAAGTTCCCAAACCGCAGTTCCCAAACCGCAAGTTCCCAATTACCCTTTTGGCTTGCTGTATTTTAGCCATCTTCAGGACAATCCTGTGATCTGTGTCTGTTCTCTTTGCAACCTCTCTCCTTGAGTCGATTTAGTCTACCGTGTACTGTATCGCACTGTTTCATGGGTTTTGGACTTAGAACCTGAAACATAAGCAATAAGCGACACAGCAAATGAGGAAATTTGCACGTTGTGACAGCAACAACGAGGCGAGGTGGCTGGCAGGGCTGAATCACTCAGATAGAGTTCCAAGAGCTCCTAAAGCTCCTAAAACTTTAGAACTCCTAAAACTATAGAGCTCCTAAAACTTTTTGATCTGAAATTCAGGCTATGCTAGCCAGCCACAAAACAATGTGGACCAGATTTCGATGAAATTGAAATCTACTCTAGATTCAACACGTGTTTGAAAAGCAATCAATGTTATTATAAGAAATAGATCTACATATAAGATACTGTGCTACAAATGAGATCTAAGCAAAGTGAACTATTCTTGGCACATGAGCTTTTGTGAAAAATGAGATGAGCTAGCAAATAAAGTCTCATTTCATTTTACCGAGAAGGTTCAATGCCTCCTTCAATTCCCTTTCTGCAGTGTCGATATCCTCATAGTTCAATGCGGATATCGCAAATTTGGCCAACTTTTGGACTCTTGCAATTTGGTCAGTTTTGCTCATCATCGCCTCGAGATCAACCGGTGATCTTGCAACGGAGTTGTCTGATTTCAGCGTAGTGTTTGTCTTTGCGTGAGATGCTGTCTTTGCTTGAGACGTATTTGCCTTTGTAGTTGTGGTTGTGGAATTACTTGAAGTCGTTCTCGAGACACCCGGTGGAATTACTTGTATCGCAGAGTTCTTATTAATACCCGTGGGATCAGTATCTGGAAGGTACTTTGGAGCCCCTGGTAACTGCACACCGGATTCCTCATCTTCAGGAAGGAAATGAGGCGCACCAGGAAGAGAAATGGACGGGTCGTCTGACTCAGTATTGGACTTTGTACTATCCTCAGGTTTTGACGTAGGTTCAGGTGAAACAGACTTATCCGGGGCAAATGAAGGAGTGGCAGGCAAAGAAAGACCTGCTCCAAGATCTTCATCTAGGCTCTTTTGTAATTTTTCCACCTCATCATCATTCTTGCCCTCATGTTCCTCATTATGTTTGTCCAATGTCTCATCATGTTGGTCCACATTAGCACTTGTTTCATCTTGCATATTCTCCAATTCCTTTTCTAGCTCGTCATCATCCTCGTCTTTGAACTTGATTTCTCCCTTTATCAACTTGGTCAATTGGACCTTTATCAATTTGATCTTATCCTTAGTGGCCTTATCAAAGTCTTGAGAAGAGTTTGCGCCAAACTTGCTCCACTCTATGTCAGCATCTCCAAATAGACTCAACAAGCTGAGAAAGTTGATGGTTGCGCGTAGTTTAGCCACCAACTCTGCGGTGTTTGTCAGCTTGGTATAATTGTTGAGGGCGGTGAGACACGAGTGGTACAATTTGAAGGCAAACGCCAGGACGATCGAAAAAGATATCGATCTGTCTCCTAGTGCTTTCACAAGGTCTTCATCATCGCCTTTCTTTGTGGATTCGGTGTCGTCGAGAAGTTCCACTGTAAATGCCTCCACATCTTTCAGGGTAGTGTGAAGTTTGTTGTTGAGGATGTGTTCTAGCACATAAACCTTGCAGTAGTAGCTCACCACAGGATTAACAGTGGCCAATTCGACCGACCGAGCAATGAATGGGGTTATAGATTTGTCCGTGCGGATTGATTCGGGGATTGAAGCAACAGTGACCATAATTGATTTCGAAATTATTCGGAAATCTGAGCTCGATTAACAACGTGCAAAGACTAAGAGTGAATGAATAAAAGATGAATAACGAAACCGAACACCAAAGAGAATCAGATCGAAAGAAGAAAAGAAGAAAAGAAGAAAAGAAGAAGAGATGCTCAAAGCTCAAATTGTCATGAAGAAGATTAAGTGATATGCTGCAAATTGTATGTAGTAAGCGTATCCACAAAAGCGTGATATAATGACGAACCTGGATGAAAGGTACGACTACGAAAGTTTGGCAAAAGCGAAAGTCAGAAACAAGTAGAATCGAGCGCTGAACCTATGATCACACATGGGTCACTGACTGAAATGAGCGTTGGACAATCAACATTTTTGTGCTATATTCATCTGATGAAGTATGCGTCTCCACCAAAGTACGCCATCTCCCTTACCTGTTAGTCATCTCCCTTCTCTGTTAAACTCTCTTGTCTATTGGTCATAACAACCACGTTTTGTTAGTCATCTATCACCAGATGCTGCATCCTTGATTCATTAGATCTAGTAATCGCCTTTCCCATTCATACTACATTTGCTTCACTGAATGTTCAATATATACATTTACTTCGTTAGCGAATGATGCGCATGGCCCTTTCCCGTCCATTTACTTTGCAGTCCACTTGTGATTTTTAGTTCCAAGTCTCTTTTTCATACTGGAAGATTTTCATAGAGGAAGTTGTGGAACTTAGTCCAACTCTGGCATTCTCAAAATCTCGCGATCCTTGTTCTCTGCGTCCTCCTGCAACATCTTCAAAATCTCCGAGTCCTTCCACCTTGGTGGTAATGGAGTCACATCATAGTTCCTCACGGCCCAGTAGTAGATATCCCAATCGGCCTCGTCCAACAACTGATCATACTCATCCAACTGCTCGTGGTTGAGAACATGGAGGTACTTCTTAGCAAAACGCGACAATAACAAGTCACTCTCGAGAATACCACGCTTTCTCAGCTGGTACAACAAGCGTGCTCTCTTCACATCTATAGTTTCGCCCTCTCTTTTGATGGGCTGGATCTTCAACTTCACGGTTGTGTCCAAAGGTGGGTTCTGGTAGTGGCCGTTGTTTGCATAAGCAACACGCGAGGTCGAAAAGAAGCGGAGTGGCGCCTTGTTGAAAATCTGCTTGGAAATCATATTCAAAAGCGCTCAAATTGAAGATCAAATTACAATAAAATCAATGCTAATTTTTGGCTCACCAAAAATGTGACCTTCGATCAGAGCACACACAAAAATTAAGCACAAGACGACTTGTAGATTCACTGAGACGAACTGAGGAGTTCGAATAAGACTGAGGATTCAAATACAATCATTCGAATAAGTAAATAGTTAAAATAAATAGCACCTACTGAATGTGTGAAAATTTAAGAAAAGACTGATCCAGCAGTTGCTCATCTTAGTTTGAGAATCTCACCAGATCGAGAATAGCATGAGACACTCCCTTGAATTGAAACCAAAGGAAGTTCACTCAAAAACGTCCCATACCGTTCTAAAAATGAAATTTCGATCTCCACGTCAGAACATCAAAAATCAAATTTGGAAACTATTAAACGAAAAGGCGCTCCACAAAAGCAACTTAGAAAGCAAATTCTTGCAGACCAAACTGAAAAGGTACACTAGACATCTAGCGTCTGTTCTGATCATAGCTTGACTTAAGGACACTTTACACACTACATACTTTGTTAAAAAGTGCATACCGCGTGCAAGTCGAGTTGAAGAGCACTGAGAAGACAACATCACTCAATTGAATACAGCATTTGAAAACAACCGTCTTTAGAACTAAACCAATCGTTCAGTAACATTCTTCCATGGGAAAGGCAGTTTCAAAGCTTTCTAAAGACGATCTCCAGTCGCTTAGACAAGCAACCTACTTTGACAAACGCGAGTTGCAGCAATGGTACAAGGGCTTTCTTCGAGACTGTCCTTCGGGCCAGCTCTCTGAAGAAGAGTTTGTCAAGGTCTTCAAACAATTCTTCCCTTTTGGTGACCCTGAAGGCTACTGTCGATACCTTTTCCGGGCATTCGATCTCGACAACCTGAAGTTCATAGACTTCAAAGAGTTCATTATAGCGCTCTCAGTGACGTCTAGAGGAACCGAGGACCAGAAACTCAACTGGAGTTTCAAGTTGTACGACCATCAGAACAAGGGTGAGATCACATATGATGACATGTTGCGTGTGATGGTGTCTATTTATAAAATGATCGGGACAATGGTGGCATTACCTGAGGATGAAAGCACACCAGAGTTGAGGACAGAGAAATTCTTCAAATTATTGGATAAGGATAAGGAGGTGGATACAATCAACTTGGAGGAATTCAAGAGATTGCTGGAGTTGGACCCTGCAGTCAGTAATGCGTTGACATCGTATGAGGGATTAGTATAAGCACATTGAAAAGATGTTGAATTTGAGCCAACAGATGATTGAAAGCCAGCCAAACAAATTGGATGATAATCACCCAGGTTGAACGAGTGACCGAGTGAAGATTGAGGACGAGTTCAATTACCATGCGATATGGCAAAATTATGAGTACACCAAGTACACGAACTCACATGGATGTGATTGAATCACTCAGTGGCTATTGGTCTCGTTGCATGATCAAAAAAGTTGAGTTTTACAAAGGAAGAGATGTACTATAGAAACAACGGGGAAGTAGGATACGTTTGATAGGTTAATAGAGGGGTTGTGATACATCCAGAATAAGCAATGTTTAATTGGTACATTTTGATTGAGAAGACGAAACATTGCCAGAAGTATCTAAGCACGAGTGATGAAGTCTTGACTTTACCAAAATCTACTAGAGTCAACCAAACACCAAGATGGATCAATTATGATTGCTGGAGTGTAAGTACTCGATTAACCATCAATGCCAGCGCGTGTGAAATACAAAGGAGCATATAATATGAGGCCAATCGAAAGACCCAGTTTCCGTTTGAAGTGTTCGAATTATTAGATTAAGGCATATGAAGTAAAACAATATAGTTGAAATACGAAATGTAGTAAGTGGGAATGTACCAAGAATTGAAAAGTAAGGATTTCAATCGAGTGATCGAACGACTGTGCTTTAACATCTATTTAATTCAACTTGAAAGTTCTACATTCTACTTAAAAGCCGTCAAAAAGAGCCAGGGCGATCGAAAGCTGAATGATTTAGCACCTAAACACGTTATCCTGCAAGAACAATGATTTTGAAACATTCATTCTGTGGAAACCGACAGTCCTTTTTGGCTTGCTTACAATGATAAATTAAACTTCCATTTCCTTTCTTCATTCATAGACCTATAATACATATACTACTTGCAAGATAATTCAAAGCTGGAAAATTGTTGAAGGCAACAAAGAATCCAGCATAAAGTGAAAGTCCTGTTTCTTGCACCCGCGACCATACTGATTAGCTGTATCAGTTAGGAGACCTTTCAGCTTGATTAGTGCGGGCTGTTGAATATTGTTTTTAATATCTTGCGCCATGTGTAAAATAATGGCGATTGTTTGAGGTTGCTTGAGATGTTCTTAACAATCTCATTTCGTTCGATTGTCGATTCCAAAGACTTCATGAGGTGATATTAGTGCATATGTGTGTAATGACAAATTCATTCGTAATGGTTTATATCTTATTGTTGACCTTCAACTGCCTCCAATAATCCGTCCAACAAACTGTCAATTTCATTGACATCCACACCTGTACATATACTCACCACCTTTTTGAATTTTGCCTTCAATGCACTATAATCAGCCAACCTTGCTACCTCTTCTTCAATTTTATCGTTGAATTTCTTGTAGCTCTCCACTCTTGCTTTCAATATTGGTAAAGGTTGTAAACTTCCCATGAATTCAGAGTCGTTCCGCAAATCATCCACAGGCAAGTCCTCGATGAGGCGATCGTACAATGGCTTTACGATATACTGATCATCTCCCTCTCCCTCTGTGCTTTCTGCTTTGGTGTTTTGCACTCTTTCCTCGAGGTTGGCCATCTGCAACTTGAGATTCTCCAAATGCACCAACCTCTCGTGTACCTTTGTAGCCAGGTACCTATTGTTTGCAGTGACAATAGTTATATCTCTGAGCATGTCATTTAATGATTTAATTTGCTGACGTTTGGTGTTCAAGATGGTTTCATACTCGATATTTGTATTCACCAACAAGTCCTGAATCAGCTGGAAAATTCTACCGGAAGAGTCTGGAGGTGTCGAGGCGGGAACACTGCGCACTATAGTTGTTGGCTCATCCACTTCCAGCATTTCACCAGTAGCCAAACGTTTATCGAGGAATTCCATTGCCGTCCTCACCAACTCGAAAACATGCTCATCACTATCTTTATCGTCCTTCACCACATCGTAGTCACTCGGCCTTACACCACTCTTGTTAGCGATACTGGAGTCAGCACGCATACACAAGAGCGCATGCACCATCCACTGTGAACCATTTTCTGCAGCAATATGGAGAGCGCTATTACCACCTTTGTCTTGTTGGTTGATCACTTTGACCATATCTGACAAGCGTTTTGCGTCCACCAGTACGTACTCAAGGATTTTGGTGGTATAAAATCGACAACTTTCTGGTTTGATTGCAGCCTGTTCGGCTAAATGGTGCATCACCGACTTACCCTCTGCATCGAATAAATATAAGCATGAGTGTAGCCAGTTGTGGAGAATATCCCCGAACGTCCCACGCTCCATAGCATTTGTCACACGCACAGCAACCACGAGCGGCGATTGACCAGATGAATCACCACGGATTGGCAGGGCGATTCCAAGATCAATAAACGATGAGACTAGGGTTGGAGATGCCAAAGTGGCCGCAAAATGCAACGCGGTTTGTCCCTTTGAATCGAGCGGTACATCTAAAATGCTTTCTGGGTTATAACGAGTGATGGAAGCAAAAGCCTCTTTGATATCGCTGGAAGATAAGTTTTCGGTTTCATCTCTTTTGAAAACCGCTCCCAATATGCTTTTTAATTCAGCAGCAACTTCAGGATCAGCTTCAGATATTACAGGGAGGGTGTAAGGATAGCTAGGATTTGGGAACTTTTTCGGAGATGGGGTAGAATGCAAAGGTGGAGTACCTTTTTCACTCTTCTCTGATCGATCGCTCTTCTCCTCTTTGGCTTCGTCGGCCCTATCCTCCTCCTTCACCTTTTTGTCTCTCTTTTGTCGTTTTGCTGGGCTTCCCATCAATCTTTCGCTCTCGTTGCGCTGACGCCTCTTTGGAAGATGGTCGTACTCGTGGACATCCACAAGAAACAACTTCTTGGCGAACTCGTAGACATCAAACTTGAGGGCCAAGGTGACTGCTTTGTCGTAGGGAATCCAGATTCCTCTCATCATGGGGTTTTCATGTTTGCGTTGGTCAAGATACTGAAGAGTGTGACCTTGATATTGGACATTTGTAAGCACGTCATTGCGAAGAAAGTTATCAATCTGGGTCTGTGTGAGGTGCCCTAGCGTGAGAAGGATGCCCAAGAGTTGTGTGACGTTGACATAAGAGTCCAAAACGCGCCGAAGGATAATGACGGGCTCTTTCATGTTTAAAGTGAGCTGAATCACTTTTACGTCGGCGTAGGAGGTCGCATTGAGGGTCAGCAGAAAGGATAGACGGGTTTCTGCGAGATGGTTGGAGATAGAGGCGGTGGTGGTGTCGCCGATATTGAGTGGGGAGTCCATGACGCGTAAAAAAGTACAAATTCCGCTGAGCGAAATTGTTCGATGAAAAGTGAAGGGTTCGTTGACAACCCAGCCAAACGAAATTTACGATGGGATGATTCCAAAGGGAATGAATGTAGCTTAAAAGGAATCGATACTTTATTCTCTCAAAAGAAGAAATGTTTTACACTTCGAGAAGAGCCTCGAGCTTGGACATGTTTGATACAAACAAAAAAAACATGGTCAACTGCGCTTATCAAAGTCGTGGACAATGGGCTGTATTTCGGATTAACTTGTCATTTGCTATGACCGGAGCTGAAAAGTTTATTATCAGGGGATTAGGAAACTGAGTATGAGACCAAATAATTTTCCTTTATTTATATGCTTTTTCCAAGAACGCATCTATTTTTGACCCACTATTGTCCAACTGAAATTTGATCCAACTCCTAGGACCAGTGAAATCTCGAGAACATTAGAAATACTGCATTGGTAATGCAACCAGGCAAAGTACGGAAGTTTCTCGTGAAATGCGCTTCCCAGATGTAATTTCTAGCATCCATGTATATCCCATTCTTCAGGGTAATGAAGGCGATCGATAAACCAAGAAGACTTGTTATGGCGTGTATCTCAAATTGATGAAATCGTCGATGCAGTTGTCACACTGGAGGAATAGAGCGGCTGTTATAAAATTTGAAAAGCTTGTGCCTATTTCGGGATCACCCGAATCTCCGATCCATGTATGAGATAATGCATCTTTTGAGTTTAAAGAGCATACTAGCTTCTCTACTGATCTGTACTTTTCATTAACTGCCCTTTAGCAAGCTACTCTCTCACATGATAATCAGAACAGATGATACAAATCATGTATAACACAATCATGTATAACACAATCGTGAATAAGATTGAGTTAAACCAAATTTTACGAACTGGAGGTTGCTTTCGCAACTCTAGCACTACCAGATGTGTCGGAATTAGCCAAGATATTGACAATTGACCTCTATTTCAATTAAACTGAGCACAATTGAATGAGTCTTCAATGCTACTTTTTTTGCATTCATTCCTGCACAGGTCTCATCGCCATCAAATCTACACTTTTCCATTACAGTGATATTTGTCACATCAACAGCTTCATTGACAGCATAGCTACTTCATACTAATTGATTACTATCTGAGCAGCTGTAAATACTGAATTGTTACTACTAAGAAATCAAAAATCTGGATTCTTCAAACATTCGAGAAATTGATCGATTGAATCGATTTGTTACTTTAACCATACTAAATACTACGTTGTGAAGATACCAATTACTTGAACAAAACCCAGTCAAATGGACTACTCAAATCGTGTGAATTCAAAGAAAGGTTCGGGTGGTGTTGCATCCACCTCGGAAACAAATGTTCATACCCAGCGACGCATCCGCGAGCTTCTCGCAACTAAAGTTCTCGACCTAGATAATGATCCCTACGTTTCACGCAACCACCTTGGACTTCTTGAATGTCGTCTCTGTTTGACCACGCACGTCAGCGAAGCATCCTACATTTCCCATCTCAGCGGACGTAAGCACCAGCTCAATCTTGAAAAGCGTCAAGCTCTTGACAAAAAAGCAGCTGTGGCATCTGGTCCCTCTATCAATACCGTTCAAAAGCGGACCTGGAATAAAATCGGAAGACCCGATGTACAAGTCACCAAGGTCCGCGATCCAGAAACACTCCAAGTAGGGGTATTGGTGACTGCAAAACTCCCAAAAATCGGAGTTGAGGAGCCATTTTTCCGCATCATGTCAATATATGAGTTAAACGCACGCAACCAGGAGTTGGCAAAGAAGTATTTGAATGAAGACGAGCTGGACTCGTACTTGGTGATATCGGCAGAACCGTACGAGAATGTTTGCGTCGTGATACCTAATATGGAAATAGATAAAAATGGAGGGTATTGGTGGGTATGGGACAAAGATGTAAAGACATTTTACATCCAGATAATGTTCGTTAATCGCGACAACAATTGAGGGTCAACATGTTCATTGCATAGAAAGCACCTTACCATAGCATTTAGATGATGTCATGAATGGAGTTGAATGCTTTTAATTGAGACTTGGTTTTAATTAACACTTGGCGGCTTATAAATGTTACTAAAGTGTGGTATAGAGGTACATTTTACACCTATTCACAAGCAGCGCTAGAACTGGAAGCATATAGTTGATAAATGAACAATAAAAGTTGGTCTCTTCGCGTACTGCACATCGGCGAATAGAGGGATATTCGGAGGAATGAAGCGGCACGGAGTGCAAAATTCATTTCACATTCCAGCTCGTTGCAATGAAATCTAGATATGGCCAATTGGTACGATCTAGCTGAAAAATCCTTTAGTGTATTGGAATACCGTCATTCACAATGATTCAGGGGAAAGAAAGATTGCTTAAGAGCCAAAAAAAAGTGAAAAGGACGTAGGATACAGATATCAGGGTTACCAAACAACAGCAAACATCCATCAAGTTTGAACTTGTTCCATGTGATGGGATTTTCCGATTTGCTGCTTGCTCTCACATCTGGTGCACCCATTTTTTCTACTCCGACCGGATTTGCAGCTACAAAATAGGCATGCGGGTTGCAGCCACTCCATCGCAGCAATCCAATTTTATTTATATCCCTGTTTAACACATATAGAAAGGCGCTATCGGGAAACGATTTCTGAGAAGCTGTCATTCAACAGCCCCCACTTATTAGCCTCTTTGTACCAAAATTGTGTTGAAGAATCAGATCATAATAGTCATGTTAATGTATGGCCACTTTCTTTCAATCCCTACTCACTCATTGTAAACCGAGAGCTACATTACTCCTTAGTTAACAAACATTGTAATTTTATGTCAAGATAGAGAACTTTTCAACCCACTCCCGTGTATCATTGTGTCAGATTGGTGATTAGATCGTATAAGATATCCCTCAAATACCATAGCTATACCCTAGGTTTGTAGAGAAACACTTCCATTGAGCACGAAAATACTAACTGATTTGAATTGTCCAAATTTCAAGTTCAACATGTAATTAGGAAACGTGTAAATGGAAAACCCTGTTGATCTGTAAAAATCTCAAATTCGCTAATCACCTGAAAATCAAAATCACCCAAAAACCACCATTCGCTAACCTGCGATAATGACAGACTACCAACATATTTTTCTCCAGCGATGCCAAGAAGCTCATGATCTTGTACAGGGATTCCTCAACGACACCCTTCCATGGGGTCCAGTGCCTCCCCGTAGGAAGAACTACCAATTTTCCGCAGATCTCCGCGACAGCGTTAAACGAAAAATACGCTCCTCGGTTGAAGGGCTCGGCCAAGCCATTGAATGCCATGGTCTTGAAGAAATAGCCATATCCTACAACGGGGGAAAGGACTGCTTGGTAATGCTCCTTCTTCTTTTGGCGACGATTCACATGAAATTTGCCAACACCCGATTACCCCCACATTATAAGCTCGACTCCATTTATATCCACTCTGAAACCCAGTTTCCAGAGCTCATTGACTTCATTGAGTTGTCCACAAAAAAGTACCACCTCAACTCGATTCTAATCAGACTGGGTCTCAAGGAAGGTTTCGAGAAGTACCTTTCTGAGACTCCGCAAATAAAAGCGATTGTGGTGGGGGTGCGGCATTCCGACCCATATGGAGCAAATCTCACTTTTGAGGACTACACAGATGGTGACTGGCCTCGTTTCTTGCGCATCCACCCAATTTTAGATTGGAAATACGAAGAAATATGGGATTTCCTTGTGGGAACAGATGTGGATTATTGTAGCAGGTACGATATGGGATTCACAAGTCTAGGAGGTGTTTCTTCGACTGTGGAGAATGATTATTTGAAAAACGGAACCACTTTTGAGCCAGCTTACATGTTGAGGAAAAACGCTGACGAGAGGGAAAGAGTGGGAAGAAATAGAAAATCAGAAAAGGAGGAGGGAAAAGATGATCACGATGACGATATGGATGGAAGACTGAACGAACAATTCGTTCAGTTGACAAGAGGAATAGAGAGTGAGAATAGGGAGAACAGTTAGCCTGTTTTGTGCAAGCGATTAATGACCATTCTTTTAGAATCTTCAAATTGGACCCAAAGATGTCCCATAAATCTAGCTTCACGAGGGATATCCCTACCAAAAGAGAATATATTCAATTCTCATGAACTTTCAACCTCCCAACGATGTTGAACAGTTCAAATCATTACATTGACATTAGACATGCATAAGAAAGAGAAGAGAAGCTTTGAAGTGTTTATCTCGACGAATACCTTATTCAATAAAGTGTTGATCTTGACGAATACCTTATTCCATAAGAGCCTCAATTATTATCAGTTCAAGCCAATAATTGATTAGTTTGTTGATTACACTTGATTGAGAAAAATTACTGTTTCCTTCCGATCATTCTGTAAATACGTATAAAAAACATTTAATTGAGAGTACGAAATTGTAGAACTACTGTTGCCTCTTCCATTGCGGTCTCTATATGCTCAGGTGAATTCCAATACAGTTGGAATTGACGAAGGCAAGCTGTCCGTTATCAATATGTCATGGCTATTTTCCTACTAGTCAGCCTTTACAACATTGTTCGTATTTCGAGAACATAACCCCTTTCATATTTATTAACATTTACAAAGTACCTCATGACAATTCATTTAATTTTATTGCTAGCAATCGGCCATTGTGCAGATCGTTTCACATAAGCTGATTATGTCTCTTGAATGCAAATCACATCGTCTTCGTATCATTAAATCAGTCACTGCTATTTGTACCATAAATGTAGTTCTTCATTATTACTTGCAGGGGCAGGGTAGAGGCAATTCACATATTATTTAGTCCCGCAAAGTATTCGTATTCAGTTTAGTAATTGCACTGTGGATGTTAATCAAATTTGCAGTTATTTGCACGCGGAAACGGCGCTTTTCGTGCTTCCCACTCCGTACCATGATTTCTGCTCCTATAGAGGGCCACCTCGTGTGTTTATATCAGTGACCCATTACGTCGATCAATTCTCTCACAGTACACTACCTCTCCTCCTTCCACTTTTCATCAAAACTCCCTTAAAGTACTCCTGATTCAAGGGACCGACACCGATTTCCCCCAATGCTCTTTCTGCACTTGTATGCCCCACACTCACCGGTACATCCTCTTTTCCATCTCTCTTCATTTCAAGGTGTTTCAACTTTATTATCAACTCAACCTCCTTACGATTATTCTCATCAATTTCTGCCTGGAGTTGTTGAAGGTATTCCACTGACTTGGTCAATATCTGGCCCTTATTGGGCTTTCCATCCTTTGTACCCGAGTTCCGCATAGCTGCCGCAATATCCGCCTCCTCATCATTTTTTGCCACAGGCACATTCTTGTCCTTTTCGTTAAAAAGCTCTGGAGGAATCAAAGTGAGAAGCTCCTGGATCTTGTCGTTGATGTTATCGCGGCGTTTGCGCTCGTTGCTGCGGTCCTCGTCATCATCGTCCTCGTCGTCGCTGTGTTTAACAATAACGGAGTTTTTACGGGAATGTGGTTTGGAGACCCCGCCCCCACTTGTGTGCGAGTGTATCAGCTGGGATAGCTGTCTTTTGATGTCGTGAGATTTGCTGAGTAGAGAATCGACGTTCTCTTGCTTGACGTCTTGGTAGGAGTCTTTGAAGCCGCGGAAGTCAGTCATAGCGAAGACAATGCGAAAACAATGTTGTCTAGCGAAAAACACTTGGTAAAAAAGCGTAATTAATTGAGGAAAGTATAGCGAAATGCATTAGCCTCCCATAAATAAAGTACATTACATTAGAGGAAACCTTTAGTCAAGCCTTGTACTAATCTCGAACTAAACTCCGAGCCTGGTTTACATTCAATACGGATATAATTTATAAGAAATTTTTAGTGTGGTATCAAAGAATTTGACGTCCCAACCATATATCTATGTACAACGTATAAGACTGCTTTTCCTTCTCTTGCTTGGAATCTCTTCACTAGTTGCGAGCTTCATTAGGGACTCGCTATCTCATTGAAAAGAGCCTGTCCTGATTCAACTACCTTCATGCTTTCAACGATCTTGCTAGTTTTTCTAACCTCCCTTCCAATGCTCTTACTCTCCTATCATCTTCTGCTGACCATAATGGAGTCCTGCTGTTTTTATTTATTTCACTCTTACCCATTTTCAAAGAGTGGTAATCCACAATAACCTGTTTCAAAATAGCGAATGTTTGCAAGTCTCCCACAAACCCGTTATTTCTCATCTCAAAGAATAGCATCTCAATGGGATACAAGCTCGCTTTACCCCCATATATCCATGCGATCCTGAGAATCTCGTTGTAGGTCTCTTGGTTACACGCAAAAGTGTACAAAGAGATATCACTCTTCAAAACATTGAACAACGTGAGAGGAAGTTGTCCATCCCTCAACTTAAACGAGAGATTGTAGATAACCCTGTTCACCAAGATTGGGAGTGTCAAGACATTCACGGGAACATTTTCTGGAGACTTCTTAGACTGTTCGGAAATCTTGTCAATGAACGCCTCGTGCTCTGGACCAAGGTTTCTCGATTTGAGCAATTGAGGAAGAAAAGGGTCCAATTCAATATCATTCTGAGATGTACCCTCTTTTGATGTACTTTTCTCCTTTTTGCCATTTCCTCTGGCTTCAACTTCACTTCTCCATCTCTTAATCAAGCCATTGAAATACTCCACCAACTCTAATTTAGTCAACGTATCGACGTAGTCCAAACTAGGCTTCATTGCGCTTTTTGCCTCCTCGAACAACTTGCTCTTCAAATGTACTGAAACTTGGCTGAGACCTTCCTGTCTGCGTGTAACAAAATTTCCCATATCACTGCTCACAGGCTTCTTTTCTTTGCTCGATGGCTTCATGTATGACTCGAAAATGTACTGGAACAACTCCTTCTCGTCTTTGATCACCTGGTCCATGTTTTCAACAGGAGCATCAACTTGTTCGATCTTGGACTTGTTGAGTTCCTCTTTGACATTGAACTCTTGTGATATGAATTCGCTCAAAATGTCATACTCCTTATCCTCATCGAATTTTATGTCGGAAAGATAGGACTCATCCCCAGGAACCTCAGATCCAGCAGTTTCATCAGTAGTAGGGGACATCGTTTTTTCAAATACCTCATTACTAGTTGGTTCATCCTCATTACTAGTTGGTTCATCATTTTTGATTTCAGAGACTGGTTGGTGAGGTATCAGTATCTTCGATTGGGACTCACTCAACAGAGCTTCTTTAGTTGTAGGTGCCTCAGATGCTGACTTATTTGACCCACTGTTCTTGGGTTCAGTTCCATTTGTCTGCTCATCTTTAGGAAGTATGTCATCTATGAACTTATCAAAGTCAGCTCGTGAAGACTGCAACCGTGCTTGACGAATATGAGAATTAAGAGATAACCCAATGTAGGCTCTCTTCAGTGAGCATGGCCTAAAGCATGCTCTTCGTATGGTTAGTCGCAACATGGTGATAAATGAGCTGCGAAAAAGCTACTGAAGAGCGAATTTACTGAAAAAAGGAATTTTGATCTGGAAGCTACTTGACTTTGAAACCCAATAGCTAGCAAAACTTTAAAGTACTTCTCTTGAGTAGTATATCGACTTACGTATACAAGAATAAAAGTATTCGGTAATGGAAGGTCTACATATTCCATAGCGCACTGTCTTCAGGTCTACAAATTCTATAGCGCACTGTCCTTTACTTGAAGAGCCTTGGTCTCCCGGCCAAAATAAGACATTTCAATTACCCATACTAATTTTTACATATTATTTCCATGGTAATTTGTGTTTCACACAATTGATGGTATCAATGATTAGTTTCATGGAATTCAAATTCAACTCCATCGCTTTGTCCGATTCATAAACCAAACATTCAGCTATTTAATAGCCTCAAACAAATGGTAGGTGACTTAAATTTTCGGTCATTCCCCTCCAACATCGTCTTGTTTCTTGTTTGCATTCGCTATTTCGTCTTCAGCTGTCTTTTCTTTGTCGTCTACTTCGATTTCTTTATCTTTCTCAATGTCTTTCTTTGTCTGATCATCCAGCTTATCATCCTCTTCCATCAATGATCTAGCTGCTATCTCATATTCTCTGTATTCTTCATCCACCAACTGGCATACTAAATCTTTCGCCACTATCTCATCTACCCTAGCGTGAGGAATTTTCCACTCTTCTCCTAGTAAACCACATACGTACGTTGCCACGTCGTCACAGTACCCTAGTAAACTCACATCAAAATTGCAGTGGTCGATCGGATCCTTATTGAAGAGAATCTGGGGCACATGCTCAGGAATCTTGTCCACTATATCGGCCACCGGGGCTACCTTCAAGGACGTACCCACGCTAATCAAAAGATCGCATTCTTGCAAGTCCTGGTTGATTTTATCGTGAAACTGCTCTGGGAGTGACTCGCCAAAAAAAGTGATATCTGGCTTGTATACCCCAAAGCTTTCTGGTACATATGCATCATCATTACCCTTAAGAATCTTGGCCTTTGCCTTCAGACATCGCACACAGTACGCAATCTCCTGCTTCTTGAGTCTATCCTCGATCTCCTCACCCGGGACCTTGGTGCGGCACGTCATACATGTTGCAGTGGCAAATGACCCATGGCACTGGACTACCTTGTCTGCTCTTATGCCAGCCACAGTCTCGAGGTTGTCAATGTTTTGAGTGTAATTACGTAAAAGCTTCCCCTTTTCCTGGAGCATCGCAATAAAGGAATGGAGAGGGCTGCATATCTTTTCTGCGGGCAATATCATGTGTGCAATCAGGTAAAACAAGCTTGGATCCGTGTCAAAAATTTCAAGATCAAAGACCTCCTGAGGATCAGAAAGACCGAGGTGCTGTACTTGGGCGTAGAACCCTTGCGAAGACCGAAAGTCGGGGATACCAAGACTGGTCGATATGCCGGCACCCGTGATGACAAGAATTTTCTTTGCGCGGCGGATATGCTCAGCAGCATCCATTACAGTTTTTACGTCATCCAACCTGGTCCTTGTGGAGATCACTTTTGTCATGATGTAGTTGAGAAACTTGATAAGCTTCATTATATCATCACCGTGTGATGAGCGTGGAACAAAGCCTAGCTGGAGAATGAGCTGGGATATATCGTCGCTGCTTGCGGCCGTCGGAAGGTATTTTTGAAGAAAGGTCATGGTTCCATTGTCCTTGAGGAAACGTCGTGTTTCGGCAATGGAGGTAGGTGTGATGGAAGAGATTGACTGAATGAGGGACAAATTAGGAGAAGATGTTGTCGAAGAACCGTCTTCATCAGATTGTTCGGAGTGATCGGAGTGATTGTCGTAATTTATGGAGTTGATATGGTCTATGTGAACTGATTGAGAAGCATCATTATCCTCAGCATTTTCACCCTTATTACCGGCATGTGTCTCCTCTTTTTCATTTGCCTCTTTATCCTTTCTGTGTTTGTCATCCGTTCCCTCAACATACTCGATTTCCTCGAGGATTTCCGACTCCCTCGCAAAGTCGGGTTGAATATCGACAAATCCAGCTTCAATTTCATTGGCGCTACCGGAATTAAGTAGTTTACCGTCATTATTGTAGTCATCTTTGGAGCCGCCTTGGTCATCAACCTCGCTATTGTTGTCCTTATCTTTATTATCGTTGTCCTGACCCGTCAGGAAGTCGTTTTCGTTATCGTCGCTTTCACTGTCCATCAAACCCACGCCAGTGTTAAAGCCACGCGTCAAGCGTGGCATCTCCTCAACTCGGGGTTTCTTGACCACCCGCTCGTCATCCGAGTCGACCAACACGATGTCTTTCATGACGAAAAAACAAATTACAAAATTGAACTTAACAATTGTGGACTCAAAATACAGACTTGTAAATGAGGAATACACAGTCAAAGGAACTACTCGCTTGGTCTAATTGGAAAAGGTGAACATCATTCTCATTTGATATTAACCAAGGCACCTAAGGAAATTACTTGAGCAAAGTTAAAGTGTCGGTTAATGATGAGAATAGACGACTTTAAGACTTCATTTACAAATAGATTGGTAGACCGATTCGATCTTCTTTACTCTGGAAAATTGTTGTATGTACCTTGCGCGTTAAAACCATCTAATGGAAACTCTATATACGGCCAAAACCGAATTACCAAAAACGGACAAATTAGTGTTTTTTGGACTGAATTAGCCCCACCAGATATTGGACTATCACGAAACATAATATGAAGTCAATGAACTCTGTATTGTACCTCTTTAGGCTTGACACTAGGTAAACTGGTAAGCTAAATGCAAGGGCTTGCTGTTAAAGTGTAGCATTTATCACTAGAATCTACGCATTTACAACTCTACGTCTGATCAACGAGATAAGTAAACACAAGTACATTTTGGTGGTTGAACATTCGGAATAATTCGGTTAAGCTACAATATTTGGCATTGATCCGACCCAAACAAGCAACGCATTATTCAAACGTCATCAGTAATATCGAACATTTCAGTGGTATCGAATTATCAGTAATGATAAAGTTCATGTGTGCATCAACGAGTTCCAGCATAAATTTTCATTTCAGCACATAATTGGCTGAAGCAAATATCACTTTCATCAGTGTATGTTTGATAAATCGAGAAGCACAGGTTAGGCCTTTTTTCTTTCCGAATTATCCCAATAACGTGTGTCGTCGCCATTTTTCATCACATGTGAATGACATGATAAAAGTTCATAACTTTTGCAGAATTTGGCACTAACATTTCCTCCTTTGTTAGAGGATAAGGGGCGGAATGAGTTGCTACATCGATATTTACTTCAATCCCAGTCTTTCTCCACCTCATCCCCTCTCCATTTTGTGCACACTCCCCTAATGTCGTTGATTTCTGCAAAATTCTCCGCCGCTTGAGATTTTGTGTAACAGCCTTACGAGATGCCTGATCCACTCCTACAACATTGGATACAAACGAACACGTACTTCCATAGCCATGGACCAATTGAAAAGGGCCAAACTGTTTCAAGGGTATTTGACAAGTGTAATCTTGTAAAGGCCCAAGTTTAGGCATCCTTCACAACTAACGCTACAATCTGTCATTTAGATCTCATGTACCTCATACATTGATGTATTTCATTCACGTTATAATTAGCCCAAAGTAAGCCAATGAGTTCGATTTCTGGCGCTTTTGTCTTGTGAGCTCTTTTTCTTGATACTCCTTCAAAACACTTGCCGTTCTTGTGTCCGAAAGAATTCTCAATTCTCAATTGAAAAGAATATTCGCTTCGCCATATTCTTTTATTTTTCAACGTGTCTTTTTTCACTATGATTGACAACGTCGAGTTCATTCAAACTCCAAAGGCTAAGCCTACGCCTCCATCCTCTGTGGAGTGCGGTGTGAGAACCACTGCTTCTCCTTCCATTCACAATGCACCTTTGCCTGCTGATGGTCCTGGTTCCAAGAACTTTTCCAACTGGGCCATGTTCGGTACCGTGTTTTTGGTCCCATACTACGTGTCTGGTAAGATTGGCGGTGGTAAGTTCGTGTGGATTCTCCTCACTCTCTTGTTTGCCCTCCCAATCATGATGGCATACTGGACCATTATGTCCTCCTACTCCCCTCGTTTGAACGAGAAGGCCAAGTACCCTAACCGTCCAATCAGTTACTACCTTGAGTACCACACCGACGAATTGAAGCAAAAGTACGAGCTTTCCAACAACGGAAAGGGTACCAAGATCCCAATTGAGACCTTCCAGGAACTCTACTTTGAGGGTAAGGTCTCTTTCAAGGGTGACTGTTTGGATGTTCTCGAGTACAAGCACGATTGGGCTAACTTTAGATTTACCCTTTCCCTTTTCCGTTTCTTCTTGTTGGGTATGATCCCAGAGGTCATTATGCACTCCAAGTCCCAGGATGAGGAGCAGGTTCGTGAGCACTACGACAGAGGTGATGACTTCTACACTTGGTTCCTTGGCCCAAGAATGATCTACACTTCTGGTGTCATCTCTGACATCACCCGTGAGGAGACTTTGGAGGAGATTCAGGACAACAAGTTGAGAATCGTTGCTGACAAGATCGACCTTGAGGAGGGTGACCATGTGTTGGACCTCGGTTGTGGTTGGGGTACTTGGGCTACCTATGCCTCTTCGCAATACGGTGCTAAGGTTACTGGTATCACTCTTGGTAAGAACCAGACCAAGTGGGGTAACTCTCTTCTCCACAAGTATGGTGTTTCTGCTGACCAACTGAGAATCTGCTGTGAGGACTACCGTGATGCTCCAAAGTCCAAGAAGGACAACGGTTTGTACGACAAAATCACTTGTTTGGAAATGGCTGAGCACGTCGGTATCCGTAGATTCACTGCCTTCTTGGAGCAGGTTCACGACTCCTTGGAGGACGATGGTTTGTTCTTCCTTCAGTACGCAGGTTTGAGAAAGAACTGGCAGTATGAGGACTTGAACTGGGGTTTGTTCATGAACAAGTACATTTTCCCTGGTGCTGATGCCTCCACTCCTTTGAGTTTCGTTGCCTCTTGTCTTGAGAGCGTTGGTTTTGAGATTGTCTCCGTTGACAACATTGGTGTGCACTACTCCGGTACTTTGTGGAGATGGTACAGAAACTGGCTCGGAAACAAGGACTTGGTTGTTGAGAAGTACGGAATTAGATGGTTCAGAATCTGGGAGTACTTCTTGGGTTGCAGTACCATTGCTTCCAGAAACGGTACCGCTACTTGTTACCAGTTCGTCTTGAGAAAGAACATCAACTCTTACAGAAGAGTCGAGTACATCCCAAGACAGAAGGGTTTGTTGGGTCCATTGAAGGAGCTCTTGCCATGGGCCAAGAAGTAAGTATTTCAACAAGTTATGGCTTGAAAAGTAGCAATACTGGAATGTCAATCCTTGTTGAAATGGGAGAGAAACATTGATTGGGTTCATAGAACAACGCGTCTGTGATCGCTATTAGTGTTTGGTTGCTCGTGGAACTACTTTTAGTGTTCCCGAGCTGTGTTTTTAGAGCGCATATACATTAACTTTGATGTTGCGTTTGGGTAGAAGATGTATAAAATAGCCATATACTGAAGTGTAGAACTTCTAGAATTACAGGTAGTTGCAGATGAGGATACTGAGAGCGATAAAAAGTAGTTCTTGGCATCAGAAGAAGAATTGAGGAAACGCACTTTGCCGTTCTCTGAGCTTCTAAAATCAAAAAAAAATTCAGAGCTTGCTGATTGTAGTTATCATTGAAGACTTTCATTAAAAAAATGGACGAGATAGGAATCGAACCAATGACCTTCTCCTTGCAAGGGAGACGCGCTACCAACTACGCCACACGCCCAATTTGTGTTTCTTTCTGTACGAACGTATTACCAGACTGGTCAGCCAAAGTAAAAACCCTCCAAATTACCTCCAAATGCCTCCTTTTCAATATTCAATATATCTCCTTTGATTTGAACAACACTAAATCAATATTGAGCCACTCAGGCGATGTTAAATGTTTTTGCCTTTTCGGGTTCCTCTCAGATTCCTTTTTTTGGTACCGAACAAATTGCGATCTTGATAGTTCTGATCTCAGCAATGTTCAACACCATTAGAGCGAGACCCCTTCGTTTTGCGAGGCTTGCTCGTACCTACGCAGTACGCTCGGAGTACGACTCTCCATTAGCGTATCTCCCCAAGCGTGATAAGCCTTGGTTCAGCTGGAAAAAGATATCCTTCTTTTTCCTTGCGGGGTCTGCTGTGGCATACAACCAGACCTTGTTTGAGATTTACGAGTCCATCACGCTGATAGATGAGAATGACAAACAAAACAAGGACCTTTTGCCAATGCAATTGGAATACAAGTTAAAGCATCTCCCTCTTTATGAAGAATTAGCACACCCCAAAAACAGTCTTCAATGGTACAAGCTCCAGTCCTGGGAGAACCTTGATCACAATGTAGCGGGACATACTACAGTGAAGAAAGAAGATGACTACAACAAATCGTCCTTGACTACGAACACTTTGAACAAACCTGGTGGAATTCTCATTAAGCCAGTCATTTTCCACAACATTGTTACCAATGAAGGCGTGACTTTTGTGCACGTTGGGTATAAGCTCTGCGGGTACCCTTTCCTCGTACACGGTGGAATGATTGCTACGTTGCTCAACGAAACGTTCAAAAGAAGTGCCCTGTTGAGTACAGATACTAGATCTAGCTTGAAAGATGATTTTATGGTGGAGAACCTCACGATCAATTATAAAAGACCAACATTTGCTAACCAATTCCTCATAGTGAAGACAAAACCTGTGGAAAGCGAATTGAACTCGGATCGTGTGCAGGTTTTGGAAAGTGTAATTGAGGATAAAAAGGGACGGGTGTTGGTAAAGAGTACCGGAATAATAAGAGATACAGGCAGGGTAAGTGGGAAAGAGAAGAAGAAAGGATGGTTCAGTTGAGCAACAGAATTTGCAAGTTTTAGGGTTTTTGAATGCTTGGTTTTGTAATTGATCTTTTGGGTTGATTATTAGCTCTTGGAGTGCACAATGTTCAAATGGTGTCAATTCACTGATTGCTTGATCAAGCAGGAATGTTCTTTCGATCTCTAATGATGCAACTAATTTTGCACTATATCTTGGGTGCTATATCGAAGTTGATTAGTAATAAACAATCATCTTTTGGAAACCTTTGTAAAAGAGGTCAACTACTTTACAGTGAATTTGAAATGGTTTTTTGTAAAGGGCGTGGTGAAGGTGTGATGTCTATGAGTGACGATTTTGGGAGTCCCTAATAATCGAAAATGGAAAAATTTGAGAGGTGATTTTGGAATTTGCAAGTTTAAGCTATCTTGGCCTTCTCTGAACTTTCTCACTGCCTTGTTTCAAATAGAACATATTGCAAATGCTTCGATGCCTAACAGTTCGATTGTTCGTCCCGCATAATTTTTGAAATTCGGTTGTAACGAAAGAATACGAAGGTATAACGAAGACAATACAGAGCATTCAATGACTGCAGAATTTGAAATGCTGGTTGTTGATTGCTTCTGTTCCTTCGTATATTCGGAGAAATAATTATTCTAGAGTTTAAACGCTTTATTATAATTAAAACTTTGCGTGAAAATCGACTGTACAGATTTACCCTTCATGGGATCTTGAGCCTTCATTCAAAATCGCGGGCACCTTGTTTCGGGCAAAACTTCGTCAAACGAAATTCGTCAAACTTGATGACATCAACCTGTAAGCGTTCATCTTGTACAGAAGCGCGCTTCGATTGCGTTTGAAGAACTTTCAAGCGTAACCATATCTTCACCAGGCAGTAATCCAGACTTCTACAAAACAATATACTCCATCTTTTGTAACCCAGCCAACCTACCAAAGTCTCATAGTTCGTATGCTAGAGCTTATATTTTTTGCGGGCAATGGGGTGGAACCGTTTAAAGTTGTGTGGTATTTCGGAAAAAGCTGTCAACATGCCTAGAGGATGACCATCACGCTAACTTGATTTGGAACTTTCTACGAATAGGTTTTGTGAACCAGGATAAGTCCCATTAAATTCATGCTTGATCGGAAAGCAATTTGGCATCAAGTTGATGCATGGTGGAATGAGAATTGGGCATACTGTGAGGTTTTTCGAAACGACGTAAAGGTGACGTAAAGTGTGTGCGTTCGTACACTTCGTATACTTCGTATATTTGCTGCATTCGCATTCTTGGATCATTATACGAGATGTTTGTTCCAGGGCCAGGGCTTCAATTATTTTGACTGGCTGCAAAACGAAGTGATTAAAACGAAGTGACTATAAGCCTAGATGCATTTTGACCTTATGAAACGCAGTAACTGTTCAAGTTGAATAGCGCAACGCGTTTTAGAATTTTTTCAAATTCGGGATCCAACCCCAATTCTGCGAGTTGTAAAAGGAAGAATAGCCGCAAGGTGGAAGAAAATTCAAGAAATTGAAACAGAATCACAACTAAGGAATGATTTGATTATCAAGCAGATCATTCAGGGTTTGCCTTGGTGTGTGGACTGATGAAAGCGGTGTTTAAGTTATCGGGTAGAAATACGGGTGGATGTAAAATAAAAAATTATTGAGAACAGAATAAAATAGGTTCACCAAATACGTGCGAAAGAGCTTTTGTGGAAGAGGCCCACGTCGAATAGAGCATAACGTTGGCTAATAACAAACATTTAAAAATTTTAAAAAACATGCTTTCTGATATGGGCTTTTGCAGTTAATTTTGTCTAGCCATATTTTCTGATCTCATGAATCGGTACCACGATCACCTCCTTGTCTAGGTAAGAATAAGCGAGGAATAAGCGCACTCTAAAATTGACAAAGAAACGCAATATTGATTGCGATGAGTACACCACTTTGAACGTACTGGGAAGCATAATAGAATGAAAGAGAAAAGTCGAAGAATGCTTAAGTCACGAAGAAATTTTATTTTGCAGAAATCAGCCACGCAAATTACGACATGGTCTCTTGCACTTGGTGCAGCTTGTTGCACTTGGTGCTGGGTCTTGTTGGTATAGGGAAGATGAAGGGTCCACCTCAAAAACTTTTATGTAGAGTTGTTATCATTGAGCTCGGTCATATTTTGTCTGGTTGCAACTATGGAAATACATGGGGAAAGAACCTTTCCCTGAATTGAGAAAATTTTCACCACAATCGCCTTACATCGTGAGGGTTCACGTTTCATAATTCCTGTTGCCTTGGAAGGCCAAGGCCTTTATCCGAATAAGCTTCCGAGAAGTTTGCACCCGTAGGTGTAATCTGCACACCCTGAACAATTGGATATTCAAAAAAATACCAGTGATTTACACGGAACAACACCTTCATGAGCCTTGAATTGAAATTCAATTTTGATCGCTAAAATAATGCGGGCTTGTAAGCATTGTAGCAGGTATGGGTATCTTGAGTGGCTTAAGAACCGAAAATTTGGAGCAGCACCCAAGTTTTTCAGCACCAAGATCCAAATTCGAATCACTTGCTTGTGATTCCGAGTATTTGAGCATAATTCACTTTGAAGTAAAATTATATTGAATGCCTTGTATACCCTACTTTCCTTTCTTTTTTACACACGGACCGCTTTCTTTAGATTTTCAGTTTCACTCACATTTCAAGGCGTTCCATGTTCGCGTTTCTTCTAGGCTTTTCCATTTGCACCGTTCAGTTGAGTTCATTTGAGTTCCTTTGAATTGACTGCTTGACGGACACAAATCGTTTGCATGGCTCGTCCTCCTGGCCTCTTTGCAAGGACAATCTATTAGATCTCGATCTATTTTTACATGCTCTAATGATTCGTTGTTCTCTTCATTGTTAAAAAGGCGCTCTTGAATAGCTTCCAATGTTCCGTTTGTCACTTTTCGGAATTATTGTCTGAATTACAGCCAATACACAAACCCCCTTTGTTGAAAATGTTAAGCCTTCATTGTCATTTGAGGTCTACGTCAAATCCCTAGCGGTGCGGTGCACTCAAGTAAAAATGTGGAGGTACAAAATCTTTGAGACAATTACAATGAAATTACAAAATGAAATACAAAGGGTTACAAAATCATTATATTATACAACTCAACATGCATTGTATATCCCCCCGAGATATTGTTGTCACTTGATTGATTCTTACGCAGTTATCTCAAGATCATTGTGTGTTTCAGCTTCCCTATTGTCAGCTTCATGAAAATCCATAATCCCTCTTGTATCGCTCTTGTATCCCTCTTGTCCCTCTTGTATCCCTCTTGTATTCCTCTTGAGGGTAGATCGTCTGCCTTACATATACGGGAAATCACAAAGCCCTGTTGCAATGCTTTGTCAATAAGAAAAAGAGCAGTTGGTGAACCTTCTTGCAGTAGCGCATGAGGTGAACCAAAATCTTCCAAGCCGATTATCGAATACCCCAGTTTCTCCTTCACTATTTTTTGCCAACGTGCATCCGCGGCCAATCACTTTTTGTACTTATTGTTGGACCGTTTGTAGTGAAACCTGTGAAACCTCTTGTCTATGTAGTAGAATGGTGTACTTGTGCATCATATTCAAAACATTAGATGGTTATGCAAGAGTCGCACGCTCCTATACAGAGAACAATCGACTAAAGTCCCTCTGATAATGAGTGTGCTTTGATTGTACTATACGAGGACTACATAACGCTACGAAACTCGCGTCTAGGTAAGAAATGGACAATGTCTGTAGTTGTTTCACTTGAGCGTGTGAACGTGATCGGCACATATGGGATTTTTTCCCAAAAAATTAGCAAATAGTAATTGAGATTGGTTGCAAATCGTGTCAAATAGATTTGTGGAAAGCGACGAGAGACAACATTCAATGTTTGTTTGTTTCGAGACATCAAAAAGTTATGCTCATTCGAAGTTTTGAAGTCGTTTTTTTAAGCCTGTTAGGGGAAATCTTCGAAGAATAGAGCGTGCTTCTCAAAAAGTCAGATAGGCTCTAGTCAAACACTTGATAAGTGAGTTTAGTCGAATGAAACAATCGTTTTACTGAGGAACAGCAAAAACTTTAAATGTCTCACAGAATTGCAGTCGACTCCTACAAATGGTTACAAAGAAAAAGTAACCCTAATTTGGTAACTATTTGTAATTAAGATAAATGTTGTCAACGAATTACATTCGTTGTCAACTGTTCCATCTCTGGTTGTAATTACATCTTGCGATAATAACTCTACTCATTTTTTCTCAATAACCGTCTCCAATTACACGTTTTGTCAATTGCACTCGTTTCGTCTTCATTAATTTGTTATTACGCACTTGGTTGTTCTCCTATTGTCAATGTCTCAATCTGGACTTGATTTCTTGGTTGTGAAGGGGTAGCAAAAGGAAAAGACGAATGAAAGTGGGGGAGGGGCGAGGGGGTAGTTAAAATGGAGAAATGTCATGTAATTTACCTCAGATCTCCAGCGTAAGAACTAGAGGCACTTTGTTGGATACAAAAAGATAAGGTGTCTACACGACCCAAAAGACAAAGAAAAAAAAACTGAAATCGCATTGACTACCCTGAACTTATCTCAATGGAGGTGTTTTAGTCGGAAATTTGGTAAAACTCGTAACCGCGATTTGCCCGATGCGGCAGCTGCACGTAGCAACGGTTTTACTGATCTTCTGTGACACAAACACATTGAGTTGATCAAGAACAAAAAATAATGTGATGGGCCAATAAGCCAACTAGAGAAG
This sequence comes from Kodamaea kakaduensis, assembly GCA_030558435.1. Lineage (NCBI taxonomy): Eukaryota > Fungi > Ascomycota > Pichiomycetes > Serinales > Debaryomycetaceae > Kodamaea > Kodamaea kakaduensis. The sequence goes on from JAJMSN010000024.1 coordinate 86,889, forward strand.
GTACAGAGCTCAAATCAAAACCATTTTTAGTTCAACGCCACTATTGAAGGCTTTGGAGGCCCGGAGAGTGTTTGAAACAGAATCCCGTAAATATAAACATTACCCAAGTGCAAAAAAAATCAGACAAAAAAAACAATATTCGCATCAATAGAGCACTTCGCAACTTATCTTGCTTGGTTTGTGAGATGGTATTGAAACTCAGCTGTCACAATCGTAAAAAGCTGCGTTGGTTTTATAGCATTTGCAGTTTCGTACCGTTATTATCCAAGACTATTGGCGACTCGCTTTGTATCTATAACTGTATTCACTACTCATGATCCATAGTACCACCTTGCACCTTTCCCTAGCACAATTATTTTATTATTGCCCCCTGTATTTTTAAATTCTACGCAACTTCCCACAATGCATTTGAACATTCCCTTCGCTTGTCTTCTAATAATCAGATTTCCCGGGCAAGTTCTTTAACAGAGGAAAATTTTGCAGCAAATACTTTGGGGAACGCTATTGCCAGTCTCAAATTTCCAAACCTATTCACTTAGGAATTTAGACTAAATAACAATCTTGTGGTATTTGTACAGTCACTTGATTTTTGTACACTTCGCTGCCTGCTGTATTTTTTGCCAATGCTTTGCAGTTTTGTTTCATCTCCTATATTTTTGTATTGTTACTAATTCCTCGTACTATGGACATCGTCTATAGCTCCGGATGCAACCCGACCCACAAAAAAAATAGGGATCTTGTGTATATAATAGAAATATGGCAACAAAATATTTTAATACTCTATGAAATCCTTTAGGTTTATCGTAGTCTCCCTTGTTTCATGCTGTGATTGTTTCAAAGTCTTCTTCGTATGACCCATGTTCGAGCCCATTCAGAGGGATGCTCGCACAGAGCTGAACTTGGAAATCACTCCTCTGAACATAATTGATCAACTCACGAAAAAAGACATGATCACCCATCTGCGTTTATTAATCACAAAGTCTTGCGTCTAAAATCTTTCATTTGATTTTCAGCCTCACAACCCCTTTACACTCACAACCCCTTTACACTCACAACCCCTTTACACCGTTATCTTCTGCACAATCAAGATATTCTGAGCCAGTGATTTTGCCCAAACTCCAGTTTTTGTAGCCCATAACCCCATGGTGCTTGAAGATTGTTACATAAAATAATTCGCCCACCCGAACTCTAACTTTAGGTCCGCTCACTGTTCCTTCTTGTACCACCAATGCCTATTGCCTTGCATGAAATGGCCTCATTATTTGCCAACAATGATCCGGAAAGTATCACTAACCCGATGCGAAGGTTTCACAAGCCGATTATGAAAAGTTGCGTTATCCAAAGAATGTTCCTAAAAAAGCCTCCAGCACAAGCAAAAAAAAAATTCCACGGACATTTAGATAGAAATTAACTTTTTTGGATCTGTGTTTGAAGTTTGTAACGTTCGTACATGATGGCAGTGTTCGTAACTATTACGTTGCCCCTTCTTGCAGGTGACCAAATATAGCATACCTTCATTACGAAGGACGGGGGTAATTTTCCAATCTGCTCCCCTGATTACTTCTACTATTTTTAACCACCCTGACATCTATCTATTTTTCCTCATTTTGCATTTGCAACTTTTGGTCCCAAAGATCGGTCAATTTTGAAATAATCTTCTCAGCGATGTACGATAACTTCGTAATACCATATGCATTAACAATGCCGCAAAACTTTTCATCGCTAAGACATCGAAACTAAGAGGTTTAGCGATGCTTGTGCAGGCCTCAGACTGGTAGCGAGCCTTGAAATCTTGAGGCTACACGCATGTAGATGCTAAAAAACTGGAATTGCTCATAGCCATCCTCACTTCACATCAAGCCTACATTACGTTCAAGTGTGGGTACATTTTTGTGAAGGGCATGTGAGCGATCTGCAGTTAAGGATCTTCATCTGGATTTCATTGAACATGAAACTCACACATTGTATGATGTTTGCAATTTCAAATTGGTTAGAATTATGTACCAAGTCAATCGAGTGTTAGCAAAAATTTGGACAGCCCGAACAAATCCTTTTCGGTTACTAATAGAAGGATCCACAAGGTCTCCCCTAGAGAATTGTGTTAGCATTTTTGTGAACTTTTGCTCGGATGGTCACCCGAAATGTTCTTTGACTGTATCTCTATTGTGTACACTCGTACACGCCGATAAAAATTCCTCTAAAAGCCTTTCATACATTGTTAAGTCAATGGTCCCTAGTCAATTAGTCCTATTGTTAATCTCATTCACGGGCCCTATTGTTTGCATCTTGGTATGTTTTCTTGTGTTGTCGCTGCGCTTCGTCATTGGTTTCATTTTGTGTTTAAGCAAGGATCTGCAAAAGCGTTTTTGGGATCTTGAGATCGTGATGCTGTAGGATGGATTATTTATGTACAAAGGGTGAGCATCGTAAACCGCAGAGAATCTTCAAAACGTTTGTGATGACAGAACGTATCGGGCAGAAGGTTTCAGGCAAGACGTAATCGGTGAAACATTAAAGACATGCGCCCCATGTATTGGTGTTGTATTTAGCTCAACCACAAGGTTTAGATATGAAAAACGTGCTGGTAACCGAATAAGCGAAATTCTCAGTCTTCAATTCACTGCACGACGAGACTTTTAGAAGAGTTTAGTACTTCAAAATAGATCAATAATTGTCAAGAAATTTATAGTACATGCCAACCGTGCATTGTTTTTATGCTGAAGGCTGTATCAATACTTTCCTCTCGTTAAACCAACATCAAATGTCTTGAATGCGACTGTGTAGATGTTTTGGAATGCAAATTATTTTCGAAATGCCCCAACCTCTATAGGCTTGTCCTACAGGACGTTTCTTGTGTAAACACCATTTCATGGTATGTGTGAATTCAGCTTATTGCGGGGTATTTTCCAAAAAACTCAAGCCAAGTTTGAAACAAAGACCAATTGATCCTGGCTTTTCATTTCGTGGCTCGATCCCTTGATTATTTTTGAAAATCAATTAGTAATACTTGAGGCTAGTGTAAACAGTGCCCATTAAGCCCTCTTTGGTGAACGCAGACCTCTCTTGAGGTCCAATGTTTTTCTTTCACAGCACTCAACACATGTGGCTTGTGAAATTTCCCAAGGCTTCGAATGAGGCAAGCCCTTGCCATATGTTTAGGAAAATATTAGGACGGACTTATCCTGGATGCATGTATCTCAATAAGATGCAGCTGCGGGATCGTAGTGCCAAAGCCGTTTGTGGCACCACGGAATATTTTCCGTAAAGGCTACCGCGGAAATATACAAACGGAAATATCACCAAATACCCAATCAAGAATTCAAGTTTGCCTAACCACCGTGGGGCTGCTCTTACCGCATCATTGCGATCGCAAAATCGCAACTTTTGTGGCTTTTGGTAGAAATAGCCTAGTGACAGATGCAATCATAGATGCAATCATGGCTTTAATCCCTTCGATCGTTTTACCTGCGTCAATAAAGTTGCTACCCCTATATCGAACAGGGGAACATATTCTAAAAGGCATCGCTTCAGTAAAACGTTCCCCGACATAAATAAAAACGTTATCGCGCAAACGGTGTGCAAGCACAATCATACACTGTACATATAGCAAGCACCACAGAACAATTATGCCCCTGTCATTAGTATCACAGAAGGAATGTTGCTCTCCGAAATAGAATCTCTGTTTATCGCTCCTGTTCTCGTGCTATTGAACCGCTGGGGCTGTGTAGTCCGGTCTCGATCTAGACTTGAGATTTAAAACATTCATGTTATACGTGAAATGATTATTGGCTTGTTGGTTCTGGATAGTCTTTGTAATGCGGAGCAATTGAAATTGAAAGTTTGCTAAGGCCAATCAAGAGGCATTCGCATCGACGGTCGATCTGCTAATCATCGATTAAATGATTCATGTAATTTTGAATTGAATACCCAGGCTGAAACATGTTGGCAGTTGAATTAAATGGTTGTGTCCACTTCAAGGTTGCCATAGGTTGATTATACGAAAAAATGAGCTGTTCCATTATGAATTCTTCTTGTCCACCAAGTCTCTAACCTTGTTTCACCTTCTTTCAATAAATATTCTCGTGCTAGATCTCAAATCGCGTTGGTCTTCATAGTCTTCATTGAAGCTAAACCCACTCGCTTAGATTCAGAACTGAGCAGTAAAACAAAAATCATCCTTTGAGGAAGAGGTTCTATAGACGACTTGACGACGTCTCTTACTCTTTGAACTCTTCCAGTCGAGAGCAAACGCTCTTGTTTGGTACGAGGGGGAATTTTTCTGTTGTGGTTTTGCAGCCAAAATGCGTTTTGGATTTCAACAGCAATACCGTTCGCCCTTCTCAATACATTCAATTCGGAGATTGCATTTCAATTTCTCAGATCCACTATAGATACTAACTTGGTTTGGATCTCTCAAGACGTCGGCTATTGGAAGATATAAGGTCTCTTAGGATGGCCTTGGACTACTTTGAAACAAGGGCAAACATCATGCAATTCACAAAAAATCATATCCAATTGTTATTCGATCGGTTACCCACTCACTCTATTGAATACAAACTTTATGAAACCAAGGACTCGTTCGAAGTCGAATCTGAATCATGATGGCGTTTCGTTGATCGCAGCCTCGTTGGTAAGAGGTTGGAAAAGATTTGAAATTGTCTAACACACTTAATCTGAGATTTCATCAGGAAAGTTGTTAAGCGGACCAGTTGTACCAATCTTTTCTATCTTGATATTCAGCAGATTATGAGGCATTTGAGATTAGAATATGGATCTTTTCATCAAGCTGGTCTTGGTGTATGATCTGTTAACTTCGAGCCGAAAGGGAAGAGACATGAGCACAGACATCATTTCAATGGAAAAAATGCCTACTTAACGTTTCTTTGACTACTAAATTTGCAATCTCACTGCCCGAACAAATCTGTGTTTCTTGTAAATTTATTCAAACAAAAGTCCAAGACTCCATCACATTTTTGTTTTGCTCAATTGCAATTAGAAATCTGTTTTCCATGCCTGACCATCCGTACTCGACACGCTCGAAGGTCGAAAAGCCTGGAGTCGTGGTGCATCCACGTATGCGTCCACTTCCCTTCAAAGAATTAGACGAATCTGTTGTACGCGATCTCAAACCGGTCATGGAAATTTCAGGAACCAACTTCTACCAGTGGGAAGACCTCCCCTTGAATAAGCGTGGATTCAAATACAAACCGTGTAAAGGGAATTCGAAGTTTCCGGCCAACTTGTACTCAACTGATGAATATCCGCCGTACACTGTACGCGCACTGTACTTTGACCGACTGCCAGCTATATTGTTTGATACCGATGTTCAAAGCGTGACAACCCCACAAGGCTGGAGGTCTGTCCGTGCAAATACTGCCATAAGAGAAGGAACATGGTATTTCGAATTCAACATTGTGAAATCAAATGACTCGTCCCATGTGCGAGTTGGGATAGGCCGCAGAGAAGCAAGTTTAGAGGCCCCAATTGGCTTCGATGGTTACGGATACGGGTTACGTGATGTTCATGGAGAATTCATGACCTTGAGCAGGCCCCAGGGTGTATACGTTCCTGGAGGATTCAGGTCGGGCGATGTGATTGGATTCAAGGTGGAGCTTCCACCATTAGCGGAGCATCGCAAATATGTAAACCTGTGGAAATCAGGAAATAGTCTCAAAGCAATTCCGACAAAGAAGAGTCGTCTGAAGAAATTGGATGCTTCTGTTGTTCCTGATGAACAATTTAGAGCTCACAATAATGTCGTGAGGGACCAGGTACCTATCAAATACAAAAATGCCCTATACTATGAGCAATACGACTACACCACGCACAAGGTAATGGACCATTTACTTAACCCTGTGGCGATATTTGGAGAAAAGGCTGTGTTAGAAGAGGCTAACTTGGTGGACGATATGCCCCGTATTCCTGGTGGGAAAATTACGATTTACAAGAATGGAGTGGAATCTGAACAAAAAATCGAGGGCTTGTTCCTGTTCTTGGAGGGTATTGTACAACTGCAGAACCCAAATTACAGGGGAACTGATGACGGGTCCTTAGGGTATTATCCCATGATGCTGGTTTTTGGGGGTGGAGTTGTTCGCTTGAATCCAGGACCGCATTTCCTGTTTCCCATAGATGCACCTGCGTTAAGTGGTATTTATAACGAACATGTTGTTGAGGAATGGTATTGGGATTTGATGGACGAGGTGGAGGGAGAATTCTTGGACCAGTTGAGTAAGATTAATGAGAACAGTTAGAAGACGCTGAATAACTCTGCTCCAGCACCTACACAGCAGTGCTACCTTGTCTTCAAGATGAAGCTACGTTGTTTGGCTTATACTCGAGAAGCTTTGATTCGATGGCTTTATAGATTTGTAAAAATATGTTATTATAGATGATTTAAGAGGTGTAGTTATCTATTTCCTGTGAAAAATTTGCGATGAATTATGAGTGCCCGTTTGTAGTTGTGTAGTGATCAAGGTATTAATCTGCTCGTTGGGACCATCGCACCAAGCTTCTTGAGATTTGAACATTATTGCACTTGCCTTTGCATATCACTGTAACAAAGTTTCATTATCATACATTGTGACCTTTAGCTAAGTTGCCCATCTTAATAATTCTTGATTGTTTGGTTATCCACGCCAATTTTTATATCGACTGTACCACCAGGGACATAAATACCATAACATTTCAAATGGAACGGTTGGTTCAAATCCTTCAGAAACGCCCCTATCGTGACGATTTCATTGCATTGTTTGCAAATATACAATTTTCCCCCCTCTGAAACAACGCCATATCGGTCCAACAAGTATTGCTTAAGTTCTGCCAATGCTCTTGGTGAGAGGACAATCTTATGTTCCGTAGTAATATTGAACCAGCCGCCATCAACAAGCAGGTCTACAAATATTGAAGAATCTCCAAGAGTTCGTCCCGTTTCTTGTGCTATTATTTGCTGTGCATTCACTCTCCCAATGGCGAAGTCTAGACTTTCTGCAATTTCATCGATCAAGCGTTTAACGACCTCCAACTCTTTCGCAGAATACTCGGTATTCTGCTTTATAGGCTCGTCACTGACGGTATTTATGAATATGTAGATGAGTTCGCCCGTTGCTTCGTTGGTCTTCTTGTCAATTTTAAAGCCATGCTGGGATATTTGGTAGTTGATGGTGGAGACATGAGATGTGAGGAGGTTTTCATAGTTGGTCTGTCCTGGTTCGAGTCTATCTATGATGATTTTGAATTGGGCCACGAGGTTCGAATGGGTGATATATTTGTTAGTTCGAAGGAGTGTGAGTAGAACTTTGTGTGTTTCGTTCATGGTGTTGATCTGTGAGGTTGTGCTGAAATCCAGTAATGAAACGAGAAAGTTTTGTTAAGGTGTTGTGAACACGGTAACTGCTTGCTAAATGAAGGCCCAATATGAATTGTAGTGGTGATTGATGGGGTGAATAATGTGGTTGTTATTAATTTCTAGTAATGTACTTGAGAAATCAAAAATTGATTTCGAATTTTTTTGCAACTTTTCACTGAATTTTGGCAATTTTTTGCAACCGCCAGTTGTTTAAACGCTAGCAATTTACACAACTAAAGAAGTCTTTGAACATGCTTCGAAATTGGAGACATCTCAAGTATTCTCCCATCATCACTATTCTCACAACCATCAGCGCATGTAACCCCCTTACAAACACTTCGTGTTTTGTAATAAATAAGGCCCTTGGAACTACCTATTTAGATCTCTTTCAAACAGAATCCCCAGCTTTTACTGTAGAGTACACCGGGGGCAATGTTGACTACACAGAGACGGGGATGAGACTCAGTATGAAAGAACGCCTTGACAATCCTTACTTGGTTTCTGATTTCTACATTTGGTACGGTAAGGTTGAGGCCGAAATCCAGGCTGCATCTGGACAAGGAATAATCAGCTCTTTTTACTTACAATCCGACGACTTGGATGAAATTGATATTGAAATATTTGGCGGGAATCCTTTCGAAATCCAATCCAACTACTTTGTCAAAGGAAATGCTCTGAACTACGAGAGGGGAGCTTATCATTCTACGCCAGGGCCGCCTCAAAACAACTTTTTTCTATATGCGATCGACTGGAGACGGGACATTATTGAAGTCAGCGTCAACGGAGTTTCTGTACGAAAAATCGAACGGGATAATCCCCATGGGTTTCCCAACTCTCCCATGAGGGTAAAGTTTAGTCTTTGGGCGGGAGGTGATGAGAGTAATAGTGAGGGAACCATTTCCTGGGCAGGTGGACCAACAGATTATAATAACTTACCGTTTGAGATGAAAGTGAGAAGTTTAAAAGTGGAAGATTACAGCGAGGGAAAAGAATACTCATACGGAAGTCTAGATGGGAATTGGATGGGGGTGGGAATAGATCGAATCATTGAGGCTAAGCTGGATGAAAAAGACAAGAAAGGGAAACACCAACAATGGAACGAGACTCTCAAAGAAGACATAGATTTGGACTATTCAGCCTCAGGATACGTCGAGTGGAGAGATTTCACACAGTATGATGATTCTTATTGGTCTGAAATGAATAGAGGGAGTCGATTATCAGTTTCATTTTGGGCTGCTTTCTTGTGGGGAATTATATAGTGTAGAAAGGGAGTTTGATTAGCTGCTAAACTTGTAAGGTTTCTACTTCAAAAATTTAGGATTTGAAGTTCACTTCTAATTACGTTCACTAACAGTTGTCATATAGGCATATCTCTGTGGTGAAGGCAGAAATTGGAATAGATGGCTGCGAAAAATGACGTCATTGACAGCGAGAGACGAGCCAGCCAAAAAAATATGCCAGCATTGACGTTGCTCCATATGTTGAAGTCTTGAGCATTCGTTACACGCTAGGGCATATTTTGCTTTCAACTGGGTAGCCTTTTTGGAACAACATTCAGCAAGATACTCGATTACTGTGATGTAGTTCAATTTTCTATGTCATAATCAAAACCAGTTTCTACACCCCATTTGATGTGTACAATTTGAGCATGTGTATTCTCTTTTAACTACAAATACTTATGGCTTTAACAAGCACATGGCGCTGCTCACCGAATGTTCCATGCCATCACGCAACCTCGGCACTCAGATGTTGCTCAAGTGCAGGTCGTGCTTTAACCACGGAACAAAAAACTCCGCGATCTCCTGATGCAACAAAATATATAACCAATCGCAACGAACAGTCTGCTATAACTTGATTGTCTACCAACAAGCTGTACCGCCCGGTTTACAATCTAATATTGCTACTACTTTACTCAAGTGATTGCTAAACAAAACATTGGAGTTTCAGACAAGCGTGCAACGTAATTATTCAGTATGACTGTTGGAATCAACGGCATCTCCTTTGTGTCGCTTGTAACAAGCGACTCAGACAAATTCTTCACGCTATCCAAGTTCTACAACCAATTGGGCTTTCGCCTAGTCAAAAACTTCTCCAAAATCAGCATTAGTGGAGCGGCCCTGGCATCAAACTCCCCCAAACTTCACCTCGGCGTGTCCAACGACTCTCTCAGAGAACTTTGGATTGAATCGTTCCCATTACAAACTCTCGATAAGGCTGGTAACGTCACCCCTTGGCAAGAACTCCCCGTCTACGTTGGAGATGATTCCACTAAGGTGAGTACTTCTGTGTTGCTCAAACTTCGTTTGTCGAGTGATTCGAAGATCCCAGAGCGAAACACCCACCAATTGAACTTCTTTACCACTGATATGAAGCGTGTGGGTGAGATTTTGACCGAGAATGGACACAAGTATGAGGATCGTGAGGGTAAAATAGTCACATTTGACCCATTGGGTAACGAGGTGGTTTTTAGCAACCAGGAGTCTCCAATTTCCCAAGACCGCTTTGATTCTTCTGGCTCTTATATCGAAGCTAAAACAAAGGAGATCTTGGATACGCTTCCACAGGAGCAATTCTCCGCAACCGAGGCACCTGCTAAAAAGAAGAAGATTGCGGTGATGACTTCCGGAGGTGATGCACCGGGTATGAACCCCGCAGTGCGTGCTGTTGTGCGCGCTGGTATTTACTATGGCTGTGATGTTTTCGCAGTTTACGAAGGTTACGAGGGTTTAGTCAAGGGAGGTGATCTCTTGAAGCGCATGTCATGGGCGGACGTTCGTCTGTACTTGTCGAGTGGAGGTACCTCCATCGGAACGGCACGTTGTAAAGAGTTCAGAGAGCGTGCTGGTCGTCTCGCTGGTGCGTACAACCTTATTTCCAATGGAATTGATGCTTTGGTGGTGTGTGGAGGAGATGGTTCCCTTACTGGTGCTGATTTGTTCAGAAGTGAGTGGAAGTCTCTTGTGAGTGAGCTTGTCGAGACCGGCAAGTTGACGAAACAACAGGTTGCACCATACGATGAGCTCAAGATTGTGGGTTTGGTTGGCTCCATCGATAACGATATGGCTTTGACTGATGCCACCATCGGAGCTTACTCTTCTTTGGAGAGAATTACCGAGATGGTGGATTACCTTGACGCCACCGCTACTTCTCACTCGCGTGCTTTCGTGGTGGAGGTTATGGGCCGCCACTGTGGTTGGTTAGGACTCATGGCCGGTCTTTCGACTGGTGCAGACTATATCTTCATTCCTGAACGTCCACCCAAGGCAGGCGAATGGGCCGAAGAATTGAAGCAGGTGTGTGGGCGCCACAGAAAGAATGGTAAACGTCGTACCATGGTGATTGTGGCCGAGGGTGCCATCGATGACCAACTCAATCATATTTCTGTCGATATGGTCAAGGATGCGCTCGTGGATATGGGCTTGGACACCAGAATCACTACCTTGGGACACGTCCAGCGTGGTGGAAGTGCCGTGGCTTACGATAGATGCCTCGCTACTTTGCAGGGTGTTGAAGCCGTGCGTGCGGTATTGGAAATGGATGAGAACACACCGCTGCCTGTCATTGGAGTTAGTGAAAACAAAATTGTTCGTACTCCTTTGATGGAGGCCGTCAAGTTGACTAAGGAGGTTGCGACTGCGATCGAGTCTAAGGACTTTGACAAGGCCATGAGTTTGCGTGACAGTGGGTTCGAGGAAGCGTACCACCAATACCTTGCAACGTCTATTTTCGATGACGGACTGCGTGCATTACCCGAAGAGCACCGCTTGAACATTGGTATGGTTCACGTGGGTGCGCTGAGCAGTGGTTTGAATGCTGCTACACGTGCTGCTGCTCTTTACTGTATGTCGCAGGGCCACAAGCTTTACGGTATCGCCAACGGTTTCAGCGGATTAATCTCTACAGGTGAAATCCAGGAGCTCACATGGATGGAAGTTGAGAGATGGCACAACTTGGGAGGGTCCGAGATTGGTACCAACAGATCCTTGCCTTCAGAGGACTTTGGTAAGGTTGCGTACGATTTACAGAAACACAACCTTCACGGTTTGATCATCATTGGAGGTTTCGAGGCCTTTACTGCATTGCACCAATTGGAGGAGAGCAGTGACAGGTACCCTATTTTCCGCATACCCAAGGTTGTGATTCCTGCAACTGTTTCGAACAATGTCCCAGGTACCGAGTACTCACTTGGAGCCAACACTTGTTTGAACCAATTGGTCAACTACTGTGACGCTGTTAAGCAATCGGCCAGTTCTTCCCGTAGACGTGTGTTTGTGGTTGAAGTTCAGGGTGGCCACTCTGGTTTTGTCGCATCGTTCTGTGGTTTGATTACCGGTGCCATTGCCACATACACTCCTGAGGCTAAGATTGATTTGAAGACAATCCAGGGAGACATGAAGTTGTTGACTGATGTGTTTGCCAAGGACCGTGGAGAAGACAACAACGGTAAGCTTGTCGTTCGTAATGAGCAGGCATCGAGTGTTTACTCGACGCAGTTGATTGCCGATATCATCAAGGAGAGTGCACGCGGTAGATTTGAAACGAGAACTGCAATTCCAGGACACGTCCAGCAGGGTTTCACGCCATCTTCCATGGACAGAGTGAATGCTGTCCGTTTTGCAGTGAAATCTGTGGAATACATTGAAGGATGGAACAGAGAACACAATGGCATTGCACACACAAAGAAGGGCTTTGAAAACAATGGAGCATCCGTTGTCATTGGAATCCAGGGAGCCAAGGTTACCTTCAGTGAGGTCAAGGAGTTATACGAGAGTGATGCCGATATCCATTTGAGAAAGGGTAGAACGATTCACTGGGATTTGTTGAATAGGGTGAGTGACATGATGAGCGGAAGATTGATGTTGAGGGAAGGAAGGGAATTAGGGGAGTAAGATAGTGAGGCGAATGCTCAAACCTTGATCTGGAAGGAGGCGATGAGCACGGTATCGGTATCTGCAAATTGTTCAAGGCCGTGAAAAAAATAAGCTCAGACTTTCATAAATGCGTCAGTCGGGTTATGAAGTACCCACTTGTTTGGCTGCCAAATCCCTGGCTTTTTTTTGTGAAGTTGTTTGACTCGCGGAGTGAATTGAAGGTTTGGAGGCGTATTTACAGAAATATATTGCATAAATGTAGACAGGAAAGATACGAAAAATAAAACAAAGTGGCACTGATGAGGCTAGAAGTAGGAGGGGGGCTCGAAGAGCTGTGGAGGTAGACAACAAGGGCAAATGAAGACAAAAAATAAAGTGTAATCCGAGAGGTTGTCCCGACATATTTTACGGTTTATACTTTATTTTCTTTACAAGGCCTTTATCAGTGAATGTCATCTTCAGCCACATTTTAGTAGCCTGATATTAGCCTAGTTTTTAGCTCGTTTGTGTGATGAGGCTTATAAGTGTGGATAGGAGAAGTCACGTAGGTACAATTATGTCATAAGCAGCATTTTTTCGAAGGAAATTAAAGTTATAGTTCAAGCATGTTCAAGGGGAAGTGACGTTCAAAGTTTAAATAGAGTACAAATTGCTGATGTGGAGAAGATAACGACGGAAAGGAACGATATGAACACTGTTGGCCAATCACGAGTGCTAGGTGCCGCAGAAGAGAAGAGGATCACCAAAAATAAGGTATTGGTTACGTCATGGGGCACTTGAAGAAAAAGTATGTACACTAATTACTGGTAAAAGAAGATAAACTATTTTATGTAATTGCAGCTCAAATAAAGTATCACATAAACTTTATAGTTGACAAAATAATGTATAATTTGGAATGCAAGGAAAGAACGCAGTGCTGCATTTCAAGGTAAACTGCATCAAGCAATGTAACATACATCAGGAGGCGAACATTCCAGCAACTAAAGAGTGAAGGCAAAAGCAGTCGAGGTTCTAGTCGCGAGAAAATAGGCAATGAGAGCCGATACAGGAGTGAAAACGGAACTCCAACGTACAATTTTTGATATTTTAAAGCTCCTAACGCTCTGAAACAGGGTCCAGCTAACGTGCCCAAGGAACCGAAGATGTACAACATATCGAAGAATAGGCCGTCAAAAAGAAAACAGGGATGAAGATCAAGGCATTCTGTTTTTGCGGGAGCAATAGAGTTTTCGTTTAGCAGATTTTGATATCGATCGAACGTTTTCAACCGAGGACCGATAACAATTGTGTTTGGATGTTGCGATATTGTTTCGGGAATTCTGGAACGAAAGATCTATCGATCGTTCATTATCGATTTGTCACTTATTTCGGAGATGTCTCAAACAGGGTCCATGACCTGACCTTGATGACTCTTGCAGATATTTGGGGCTCAATGAAATACCGTTTGTATTGAAACCATATCTGTCATCTGTACATTAAACTTTGTTCACTTGGTTTCTGCGTCCTGGGTGTAGATTTCTGCCTCACATAGCGAACTCCTAGGTATGCAAAGTGGGAAACATAAATAGGCTTCACCGAGACGTTGGAGCCCCCACAGCACAAGCGGTGGCGACACGCATAAGTGCCCGTGCTTGATCTAGATTCACTGTTGATAGGTAGACAATAGGTGTGTGGTACGATAGTGTTGGCTATTGTGTGACTGTGTTGCTAATGTCTGAGCCGTGCGCCTCAGACCATATCGTGGAAAGCGACACCGGCTAAGTTATCTTGAAAGTTGACGTAGAGGGCGGGCTCATGCGCAAACAGACACAGAGATTATGCAACGAGTTCTGAACAACCGAACCCAGTGTCGTTGCAAGATTGATCGTCAAGTGATCGAACACACCAGATGGTGCGCGCTTGCATACTTTGGAGTGCAGACAACAAAGTCGGGCCGAGGCCGTTGACAATGGTAACAAGAGAGAAGCTAGATTCTTTAGTGGTACGATAAAAAGTAAGCCTTGTGCTGGAGAGGTCACACAAGGTTTTGACGGATTGCGGATTTTGAAGGCTTGCGTAAATGTTTGGGAAACCTACATGGTGAAAACATTCTTACATCAAGAGGGCCGGGCCAACAGATTGGGTGCAAAAATACGAAATGAGCAAGCCGTTCGGGCTTAAGTGCGGTTTGAGATTATATCCGGAGTGGAGAAGCGAAGATTAACCCCAAGCAGAACCAAATTGTTGGGAGGGGATGCTTCGCAGAATGAGAAATTGTCCCGAGTACATAAGTGAAGGTCTTGGGGGAGCTTGGCCTAAGCGACTTCGCCCCCCGAAAGATACTGGTCACGTCGAAGAAGGCCGCCACAACCTCAAGATTACGCTGAACGGAGGCAAGATGACCCGAATTTCCAAAATGTTGTCGTATAGTCTGGCCCAAATTCTCTACTTGCAGCCCACTACATAAAAGCGCCAATATTTTGTCCGTAAAAACAAACCAGGCAAATGTTCCCTCAAATGTTCTCATGGGGAGCTTTCACCCAATCAGCGAATCTTCTCTTCTTCACCCCTCTCCTGCCGCATAAACTATTTGAGCGGATGGTCGACGGAATGTGCAAAAGGGGCAGAGTAATTACGGAAATTTAGCTTGCTCGGGCCTGGTTTTCTTGAGCGGTTAAGTGCTTCCATTCAAAGCTGTAACATTTTCCATACAATCGCCATGTTTACTTGATTGACACAATCGCGATTGCTCCTTTTATCTACCCACTTGTTCCTATATGCATAGATGTACGGGAATGTAAAGAATGCCGTGGGATATGAAACATGATGAGACATAATATCATGAGACATCAAAAGCATAAAAATGGCGGAACAAAGGCTTTTAAAATTTGGGGTTTCTTTATGAAGAAGAACGAGATCTTATGGGCATACTGGTGCGTTCGCCAGAGAGGGGAGAAGGATGCAGAACAATAGATGGCCCTTCGGCAATTTTTTTCCAGATAAGCTTTCCTGTCCAATTGAGCTGAAGCGGTTGCAAATACAGCAAAAGCGTTGGAGAGCGCGAGCTGGAAATCATTCATTATCTCGTATGCAAGTTGCAAGCTTCGTTTCAACTCCTTGCATAACGGCTCCTGAATTTGCATGTGTCATACAAAGCATGTCGAAGATTCTTTATGTCACTCTAGTTTAGATGGTTGACTTGTGCCAGTCCGATCTACGTTGAGCATGATTCCAAACGAAATGTTCTGAGAAAAGCCGGATACACCGGAATGGGGGTTGGCCAAGGGTACCCAAAACACCCAGAATAAGCTCGGGGACGGAGATAATAATCATTCGAGAATCGACTCCAGATTTCCTGGGCGGACTTTCTCAGATGCACTAAGGGTTCATAAACATGTACGGGAAGAATTGAAAAAAGGTATAAGTGGAGCCAAATCAGAAATGAACCATGCAAAAAAGACATGGGGAAGTTGACGGAGGCAGCATGCACAAGTGCACCAAATAGGAAGGGAAAGCATGAGAAAAAGAAAGAGGCTGGAAGAGTGGGGAGTGTCTAGCGAAACAAAACGGGAAAGTTGCGGCAAGATCTAGAAGTGCATTAAATCTAGACAAGGGTTACAAGAGTCACTTTTGGGCAACAAGTGCCAAAATAAGATGGGAGTCCAAAGGGAACACATGCGCACAAAAGAGTATTATCCTCTTATCTCTTATTGTTACAGGCACATTGTCTGAGGGCATTCGGGTAGTTGTTGTGACGTATTTTTTCCCCATGAGAAGCACAATGCATCGAGAAACTAAAAATTGTTCGTGAAGAGAGAAATGATGGAGGGATGAGGTGAAATCCAAAGGTGTGTGGCGGAGTGTAAAAGAGACGACGTAAAAACATGATGGGGCGAATCCAGGAGAAGTGGTTGGTGGAGGTGGTTTTTAGAGGAAGAGGTTTAGTAGAGGAAGAGGTTTAGAGGAAGAGGTTTAGTAAAGATGATCGAAGAAGGTTTAGTAGGTTGAAGAGAGTGAAAAGATAGTTTGAAGAGAGTGAAGAGATAGTTTGAAGAAATAGTTTGAAGAGTTTTTGAAGAGACGTTTATTGAAGAGATTTTCTGCGGCAACAAGAGACGATTTGCACCCAAACAGGGTGACGGATGGGAGAAACGGGAGAAAAGCGCAAGTGAACAATTAAGCCACGAAAAGTTG
Source organism: Kodamaea kakaduensis (assembly GCA_030558435.1). Taxonomy (NCBI): domain Eukaryota; kingdom Fungi; phylum Ascomycota; class Pichiomycetes; order Serinales; family Debaryomycetaceae; genus Kodamaea; species Kodamaea kakaduensis. Next base: position 103,281 of record JAJMSN010000024.1, read on the forward strand.
TCAAGTCCAGACAAAGATGATGGGACAAGGAAGAAAGAACAAGGACTTGCGAAGGCAGACGAAGGGTTTCCCGGGAGTTTAAGGTTGCTGAGGATAGGGGAGGGGTGGTGATAAGACAAAGGTCAAAAAGAGATGATGCTGGTAAGATGCTGCACAAGTTGGCAGATTGCAATGTGAGCAGGAAAGTCACAGAGCAGGAGAGGGTCACACGATACAAAGCGCAAATCCAGGAGAACACAAATAGGTAGACAACACCTCGACCTCAGAACAAAGTGAAGAGAGCGAGCGCACGGATGGCACGAGCAAGGCTAGCGAGGCACAAAATCAGGAGCAAAGGCAGGAAGGGTAGACGAGATGTCCGAAATGAGAATGACAAGAAGAAAAGCGAAGACAAGAAAAGAGCAAAAAGTGAGCTAATGTTGGTAGGCGAGGAGACGAAGAGGTTAAAAAGGAGGTGAAAAGGTGCAAGGTGAAGCAAAGAGGAGGACAAGAGACGAAAAAGGAGGCACGGACAAAAAAGGGTGAGCACGACAAGAAGGAGTGGAAAGAAGACGCGGACAAAAGAGGGCAAGATGAGCAGAGAGAGAAGGAAAGGTCAAGGTGACAGGAAAATATGTTTTTTTTTGTCATTTCCAAAGTTAGTTGCAGATCGACAAAAGTTGCAGTATTAGAGTTAGCGAGATGTAGGTAGTATGGGGTAAGGAAAGCTTCAAGATGAGTGTTGAGGAGAGAAGAGGTGAAGAGAAGAGGTTTGAGAAGAACGAGAGGTTTCAAGGGCTTTGAGAAGTGGAGCAAACCCAAAGCAAAAGTCGTGTGGATTGAATGAGCACAAAAGAAGAAAGTTGCCGACCGCAATTTTCAGCGATAATTGGTGTCAAGCATCAGCGGCGCATGCAAGATTTAAACGTTTCAGAAAGCGAAAGTTGCCCAAAGAAGTAGCGAGTAAACCCGCGGGAAGAAAAGCCAGCGAGAACGCCAGCCGAAAGGAGCAAGAGGGGCATGGGAACGTAGGCAGATGGCGACATAAGCACGGAGAAATGACCGGGTAGAAGTCGAAAGATTTTTGTCGAACGTTTTTGTGATACGGCTACGGACGATCATCACAAAGCCTAATACACAATCAGAGCGGCAACTGATGTCAGATGCAACACAAATGGAAAGCCAGATGCCGTGTAAAAATAGATTTAAATTAGTGTTGTAGGGAAGAAAGGAACTGTGCGAGGCGAAGAAGAAACCCGTAAGCGAAGAAACCATAAAGAAACCGGGCGAAGAGAAGTCACGATGAGTTGGTGAAGTAAACAAAAAAAGAGTCCGAACAAATTTAGAAATTAGAAATAAATAGAATGAAATAAACAAATTACTCCAACAGAAACAGAACTTCCCAGAACGTGACTTGACAGGACAGAACATGACATAACAGAAGGGAACAGAGACAGGATGGTCCGATGTTAGTGCAATGAGTGAGTGAGGATCTGTGGGAATGAGCACATGTCTGTACAAATGAGCAGACAAGAAATATTGACATTCACAACAAGATAAATTAGGTGTTCCATAATGGAACCTAATAATTGAAGAACCATTTCCACCAAATGATTGATGCTAATTACTAGAATTTTCACTCATCCCGGGTGATTTAGATATTTCTTTCACTTTTTCATTCGTTCACTCTTCTTCACTCAAGACTTCCAAGTCCTTCACAAGTCCTTTCTTCACAAGTCCTTCACAGGTCCTTCCTTTACTAATACTTCCTTACAAGTCCTTACTTACACTTCCTTACAAGTCCTTACACTTCCTTACAAGTCCTTACACTCCCTTACAAGTCCTTACACTTCCTTACAAGTCCTTCAATAATCCTTACAAGTCCACACTCATTCTCTTTTGAGGTGTGCACAAGAAATTTTCGTCAAAGCGTAGGGTGAGAAGGTGAAGGCGGTTGACAAGTCTTGCACAAAGCTTGCGGTATAGGGTGGTCAATTGAGGCGGAGGCGGAGACGGAGAATATGATGTCACAACAGAAAGAACACAAGATACAAGCATTGTAGCATTGTACAGCAATTAGACTGCTTTTCGAAAATAGAAGGCACTATAGGGTAGATCGATTAACATTCCGTGTCCCCCAAGGAGAATGTGCGGCTTTCCAGCGCCTCAAAGAGCGGCCGCCCGGCCAGGTTTCTGTTTTGGGACATGTACGCTGCCCTCCACTAAGCACATACCCGATCCCAAATGGGACGAGAGCACGATTGTATGCTCGGATTGCAAGTTTTCCTTTCGATCTGTCAGAGCGCAAAAAAATATTTCGCTGTACCTGTCTCGAACATGCTTTCAGATGCACCTCCCCTCCTAGCGGCGGCCGGGGCTTTTGTGTGCGTCTCTATTTTTCTTCTTTTCTTTTACTTTTCCGTCTGCCGTTTATTTTTTGCGCACAGAGTATTTTCTGCGCTCCACAATTAATACTTCCCACATGGTGCGAACCAACCAAAAACCAAAACCAAAAAAAAAAATAATTCCAAACTTACCCAATAGAAAAAAATACTGCTCCATATATATAAAATGCATGCTTTGTCACCATTTTGAACGGCAAACCCAATGAGCAAAAAACCCCAGCAGGACCCGCCCATAAAGAAAAACGCCTTCGTGCACAAGTTGTACACCATGCTCAGCGACCCCAAGTTGGCCCACCTCATCTGGTGGACCAACCACAACCTGGAAAATAACACCTTTGCGCTCTATCCGGGGAAGGAGTTTGCTACCGCGCTCACCAACTACTTTAAGCATGGCAACGTGGCGAGTTTTGTCCGCCAGCTCCACATGTACGGCTTCCACAAGGTGCTGGAGCCCAACACCGCTCTGAACCAGGCAACAAACTCAGACACACCCCCAATATGGGAGTTCAAGCACCTGCTGGGAAAGTTCAAGAAGGACGACGAAAATAGCTTGATTCACATCAAGCGCAGACTGCTGTCCAATTCCCTGCGCTCCAATGGCTACGCAGATCCCCAGCATCATCATCTCGCACAGCAACATCCCCAGTACCCGGAGTACATGGTGTATGACCAGTACAATGGCTACTACCAAAATGTCCCCTACTACCAGCAGGTCATACGCTATCCTCCAAACCCGTCATATTACCAGTACCAGGTCCCAGTGCCTGTGATACAGAGACAGTTGCCCCAGGGAATCAACCAGAATCAATTGCAACCAATGTTACATCCGCTCAGAGACCCAAGAGATAGAGAAAGAGAAAGAGATCCAAGAGATCCAAGAGATCCACGGGAAGCACAGAAACCACAACCGCAACCACAACAACCACATCCACAATCTCAACCTCACACCCAACTTCAACAACCTCACACCCAACCTCACACCCAACAACCTCAACCTCATCAACCCCAACCTCAACCTCGAGCAAATCAACCTCCACCTCATCCTCTTCATCTGTCTCCACAACCTCAAGGTGCACCTCAAGGCGCACCTCAAGGGCATGCGGGTCCACATCCTCATGCTCCTGGTGCTCCTGCTATTCTGGGTCCCGTCCCTGGTTTGGGTCCTATAGGCACTCCACATCCACCTCAGGCGGCGACTCCTACACCTCAAACGTCCCACACACCTTCGCACCACGCAAACAGTCATCCGGGTGCTGGGTCCGCGTCTTCGCCGAACCATAACCAGTCCCCCAACCAATCCCAATTGCACCCCACTCACTCACACCCATACTTGCCATATAAAACACTTCCGTTCATTGGACAAACTAGTGTACCCACTAGTGTACCCGGTATTCCAAGTGTGAGTGGTCCCACTAGTGCGCCAGGTAGTGCGCCAGGTAGTGCGCCTGCAACAATCGCACCAACTGGCTCTAGTGCACATGGTGCACCAACTGCACCTACTGCTACCAGTATGTCTAATGCACCAACTGGCAGCATACCTCCTACTGTGCCAAGCGTGAGCGTGCCCAGTATCTCCGGGGTACCACCCCCGATCCCCGGGATTTCCAGCATTGGCATAGGTGCCTCCGGGGCCGCCAATTCCTTGATTGGAAGCACCCCACTCCAAGTAAACACAAGTATCACCAGCACGTCCCCCAAATCTCCCCCACATTCACTTCAGTTCCGGAGAATATGGAACGAGGCTCCGTCCAACGGGTCCAGTCCCTCGAGTTCAAGCTCGGGGTCGGTGGCTTCGGGGGTGCTCTCGGCACTGGCCTCGGCTCCATGCTCGATATCCGGGTCCTCGGGTTCAAGATCCCGCAACCAATCGGTATTGGACCCTTTGAAGAAGGAAGAGGAGAAGGAAAGCCAGGACGAAACGCACCCACAACACCCACACCAAACCCATATCATGAACCAAAGTGTTGGCAGTATCTTGAATAGCCACCAGATCTCGAATCCAAGTCACGCGCACCACGACGAGTACCCCTCTCTCCGCGATCGCTTGAGACCCTCCATCTTGGAGATTCACGGACAAATGCGCTCGGTCAATGACCTCCGCGCAAAGCCAGACTCCATAGGCTCCCATGCCCTGTCGATCTTTTCAAACAAGTCCTCGCTTTCCCTGGTTCTGCTGACGGTTAAGCGTACTTCGTCGTTTGGCCTGATTTCCCACACTAAGAGCTCCATTCTGATTGGTCCCCACGACATTCCTGAAAAGTGGACCGACAAGAGATCCTTGACTCCTCCCATCAAGGTGGGGTCCAAATTACAGCAGTCCCCAATCCCTCGTCTGCTGAGCTCGGGGCCTTTTAGATCAAACAAGGTCTCGGTGACCCTGTTGTTGGATAGCGGTGAAGATGAAATCAAGAGAAGAAGGTTGAGCTAGAAGTGGGTCAAAGGTTGAGCTAGATGAAATGGGTCGAGTGAGCTAGCTTATCAAGAGCACACCAACAGAGGACAGACATCCGCCTAATGTTACCGAACGGTTAAGAAATGAAAGAAATGATAATAGACTCGAAATGAACTCAATGACTCGATGATGAAATGATATGAAAAAATAGACTTTGCAGCTAGCGCTGTCCATCTAGCTGCTCAAGATAATGACGATCGAGCATTAATAACCACCGACCATCGGTAAGTGTGGCAATAGCTCCACTGACCGATCGTGTAATATATGCATGAGTAAGGCAGCACCATATAGAAGAGTCTGCGGATACATTGCTGCCGTGTGTAGGCTCGGCTGCAACCTGGAGTTGCAACCTTTAGTAATAAAAGATAGGATTATCAAGTGTAGTAATTTACGGCCTTGAAATTATTAAGCAATTATTATCGGTATCTATTAATAGCTTGACAGCTTCGTACAGCTGTATGGCTTTACACTTGGCTACATTGCAAAGATTGATTATTGCAATCTTTCAATCTTGAATCTTGAATCTTGAATCTTGCCATCTTGCAATCTGCACCCTTGATCAGTCCACTGAGGGTGTTTGTCAGGTGACTAGCAAGTGATATAAATATAATTGCAGGTGGTCTCTGGCAGCTCGCGATGACCGTGACTAGCGCTGGTCAGTTTCCCAGGCTCAAAAGCAAAAGCCTGATCTTTACTGCTACATGCCATGGGAAAAGGGCGGACAAGTTGCGGGATTGGAATGCTCAATTATGACGATCGTGACCTCGATTGTGAGTACTGATAACCCGAGGTTACCTCTAGGCGCCGTGCCTTGCGAAATCAGGCCATTTCCCAACTGAGCGACCTGAACATACTTCGGATGATCAAATCTGTGACTGACTGCCTCGGAATGCCAGAAGCATGGTGGTAAAATAAAAAATATCCGTCTTCGCTTGCTTTGACAGATTCGAGAATTGTATATCGAATAATCGAACGTGATCGAATAATCGTATAATCGAACGGCCAACTCCGTATCCATTGTCAGTTGGCCACTGGGCGAGATTGGCAACCTCCAGCCAAAGTCGCGGCGCAATTCACACCCAATGCCGCGGACCATGGTAATCTTCTATTTTAGATTGGTGTGCAAACATTGACTTCTATTTTAGTACCCATCCCCAGCCTTAGTAATATTGAATCTCATCGTATTTAATAATTACTTTCGTCAATCTTGTCATTAAGCACAATCTTTTTCGTCAATCTTAATCATCGCCTTCAGCCCTTCATCCTATCCCTTCAAGCCTTCAAGGTTCAAGGTTGGCCCCATATTGCAACCCGTTTAGGCCCAGTAAGTTGGCTAATGCATCCTGTTCAATGTGGGCGGCTAAGATACAAAAATTCTGGACCGTCTAGCAGGCGGAACTCAAGATAGTGGTTCGCTTAAAATCATGGGCCATTCTGTGCCCCAGTTTGCGTGGGCCGTATTTACTCCAGAATGGTTGCATACCCTGCCCCTATGTCCCCCATGTCCTCAAAATGCCCTAACCATATGTGCATCAAACCGTTTATAATCACAAATAAATGCCCCTCGGAGTCTAACACGCCCGCCATCACCCTCCAATTGCGAAGCGTGCTATTGCCGCGCAAATGGTACAAATTGTGAATGACGTCATGGACAAAAGAAAATTTAGATTATGAACATTTATGAACGATTCAACATTCGCTATGTTCAAAGTTAAGAATGTTCACAAATCGGGTGTGGACGCACCATCGAACAAACGGCCAGGAAGGCACAACGGGAAAACCGGGCCGACTTTGGGTCATGGCAAACCTTTTTCTAATTACAGGTTTCTAATTACAGATGACACAAAGTGTCGCATGGCTGAATGCTACAAGCGACAGTTCGATTCGAGCAGCGTAGATAGCCGAAGATTATGACATTCTCTATTTGTGAGACAGCTTTTTTCGCTCATCCACCTTGGCTCTTGGTAAACTCTTGGTAAACTCTATTTCGAATCACCAAGTTTATTCTGCAAACTTCCCCCAACTATAAGTTGTCTTCAAGTCTATTTCCAAGCCTATTTTCAAGTCTATTTCAAGTCTACTACAAGTCTATTTTCTAGTCTATTTTCAAGTCTTGTCTGAGTCTATTCGTCTTCAAGTCTATATTGTCATGTTTGATCGTTACATGATGCGTATCTATTTAAGTACCGTTGATCCAATTTCCCTTTGAACCTCCATATGAGCACTCAAAATGAGCACTCAAAATGAGCACTCTAAATGAGCACTCCGTAGAGCACTTCTATTTTAGAGACCCATGATTCGACTAGATATCAGACCATCATCTAGTCATCAGCAAGACCAGGAAGCCTAAACAGCAAAACCAGGAAGCCTAAACAGCAAAACCAGGAAGCCGAAGGTTGTTTCGAAAACACTGAGTAACAGAGTATATTCTCAATAGAATCTAAAAGTTTCTTGTTTGTACCAAGCTCAATAGCCTCTCCTCATCTTACATTAACTTGCTTCAAGTTTAACTTGCTTCAAATTTAACTAAGCTGAGATGATTGCTCTTATTCTTGCTCCACTCTCTGTTTTGCCTTTGTTTATCTTGCTTAATATCTTGCGTTGTTTATGTTTTACCTCTCTCAACTTGTATCCTGTCACTTGAGAGGTCTCTTTCCAAAAAGGTCTAAGTCCCTTCAAAAAGGCCTCTTCTTCTTGCCAAACGACAAGGCACCTCCCTTCTTGACCTCTCTTTTCGGCCCCGCATCGGAATCGGAATCAGAATCGTCCTTCACCTCTCTTTTCACCTCTTTCTTGGGCTCACGTTTCACCGGCTTGATATGAGGCTTCTTTATCTTGTCCCTATTGGTATCTCGCACCTTATTCAATAACGCTTGCATGGGCTTGGAGGTGCCTCTGTCGATGGGTTTGACCACCTTGTTGTCCATAAAGTCCGACACCTTGCGCGAGGACTCATCTATCGACGATAGTCCTGCCCCAGGTTGCACTATGGGGAGATCCAAAAATACCTTGGGGTTTTCAACGGGTTTTTCCATGGGCTTGAGCCAACTCAAGGCCTTTTCATTGCTTTGACCGAGTGCGAACTGGAACTTGGCTCGGAGCGCCTCTTTCTGCTTGATTTCCTCACGCCTTGACATGATGGAGTGAATTGTTCAGCGCAAAAACGAAGACATTTTCTACACTACACTTCTTTTTAAGAGCCCCTCTGCTCAATCCAATACTTGGCCTATTAATCAACTTCCCACCAACATTTCCTTTCGTTATTCAGCTTGGCCAGTGGTCAGTACGCGCTCTTCGCCAACCTCATCGCGAGATGTCGTGAATGTCGTGTCCTACTGTATGCAGGTTGTAGACTGAAGAGATGAAAGCTTCAAGACTGAAAAGTTTGAAGTCCTCTGGGTATGTGCCAAGGTAATTGAACTTTGTGGGACTCATGCTTGCTAAAATATTCATCATTCTTCATCTTGTGTTCTACATTCCACCTCATAATTCTTCCTTCGCTCTCGTGTCGGGTGCACCACAAGGCGTTCAAATCACCTGATAAACTTCTCATTAGCTTCTGCAACAAGCGACTGCTGCACAAAGAACCCCGGAAGAATAGTGTACAAAATGCCCATTAGTAATAAGAGACCTACATCGGAGGGTTTAGTTCATATTGGCCAATAACTGTGCCGGCCTCAAAGTGGGAAAGAGGCCTTAAAAGTCACCTAAAACCAATTTAAATAGACCGACTGCAAAAAAAAAGAACAGGGTTGCAAGGGGAGATTACAAAAGCTGGTAGTAAAGCAAAGCTGTGAACGGAAGGGTTGAGGAGAGGTTGCTAACGAAGGTTTTGACTCTGATGGAAAAGTGTCGACGTATGGTGAGTAAATGCGGATTGAGATTTTGAACATTGATATAATTATGTAAGTACAAGTGCGCTATTAGAGAAGTGCATACCGAGTTAGGAGAAGTGCAGAAGATTATTTGGGAAGGTAGTCAGGTTGCAAAGACTGACTGCGCACATCCCGGTCGCCAAGCTGACGGTGGAGTGTAGTTGGCAAATGATAATTATAAAGCACAAAAGCTCGATGTAAGGGCCCGGCGAAAATTGAATCTAGAAACAGGATCTAGAAACAGCGAGCTGAAACACAATAATAGAAAAAGGAGCAGAAAATAGAAAGTAGCGTACGGAGGAGATAGCGGGTAAAGCGCAGAAAGGAGGGCGAAACCACACATGGTAGCAGGGCAAACTATGATTTCGATTTTGATTTCGTACAAATGGCCGAATCAACGGGAGAATTAAAGAATTTCATTGGGGCTTGCATTCACGTTTTGCATCAAATTGTTTGTAATTAAGCCTTAATAGGAAGGTTCAAGGGTGTAATGATTTATGATCCAAGGAACTGGGGCCTTCTAATGGAAGGGCTTTTTTTTCAAGTCAGGCATTTGGCAAAAGATACCGTACCTGCAAGGTCTAAAATCAGGGGAAAAAAGACCCTAATCTTGCTTCCACCATTCGTCTATTTTGCGATTCTTCTATACAGCCCTACTGCCTCTACCATGCTCCCATTCTACCATCACTCCCACGAATGCCACATCCCTCTCAAATTACCTATTTTTTATGGCGTTCGTAGGGATGTCAAAGGGATGATTCCAAGGCTTTTTCTCCTTTCGGAATGATTCCGATCCTATTTTGTTGCATCCAGGTTGTAATTGCGGAGACGATACGGGAGTGCTGGCATTTAGCTATCATGTTGTATTAAGGTATGTTTCTAGCAAAAATGTTCCACCAATCTAATTCCTGAGGACGTTTGGTGAAATAATATCTAATCACGTTTAGTCTAAAAATGTCTATTTAAATTTAGTGACCTAGCTTGACCTTATTAGCCTTAAAATTTTGTCTTCCATAATAAAAGTGTCTCAGTTTCTTATTTACTGCAAAGTGTGTTCTCAGTCATGTCTGGCAAGTTGACCCTACTCTACTAATGAACAGCAAACCATACTCAACTATTCCTTTGTGTAGTGTGCCTTACTGGACGGGCAATAAGCTACAACTAAAAAAAGGTTTGTGCTTTCCAATAAACTCCAACAAATATTTTAAAACTTTAGCAACTTGCATAAGTGGCACTGGGAAATTGCGTGTAATTAAACTTTAGAGTAACTCAAATAGAATTTGCTGATAAACTTTAATTGGCTTTGCGAAATAATTAAAATTCCAGATACTTTACATCTGCGAAGCTTAAGTTTTGTTTCAAACCACCAGACTGCCATCCACAGGCAGCAAGATAGCTCCAGCTCCAACTTGAAAAAAAGTTGAATAAACCGAGTGTAGATGACGAACATACAAGTTTGGGAGATTTGCAGCCGCATCGGCTTTTTCCAGAGGGGAGCATTTAAAAGAAACACATTTCGCTTTTGCACCCATTCTCCAGTGCCCGCAACCTTGAATTTTACGTTATGCAAGGGAATCAAATTGGCCCATTGCATGAGGAGATATAAAGCATGAATGGTAGAAATATCGATGGTAAGATGAATGACCTCACCTACACAAAGCCAGAACATTCGAAACGAGCTGAAACGTTCTTGAAACCACCAAAACGAAACGTTATGACCAACGCAAGGCGGACCTTCTCTTTCTAAAGCCGTCAACGGTCCAAAAGCGTTTGCGCACAATAAAATTGGCTGCGTGACCCAAAAGTATGCTCGATATAGTCAAATTAGAGATGCCGGTCACACCTTGTAATCCTCTCTTCCAACCTTGACAGTTGCTTCATAATTGACACTTGATACACGATGGCATGATGGTCCAAAGGGGAAAGGTTAGGAGCGTTGGTATTTGACTAGGTGCATCGAACTTTTCTAGAACATATCAAAGTTTAATGTACATAAGCGAGAATTTTAGATAATTGGGAATTACATGGCGTAACGTATACCATCCGTCACTACGTCACGTATATTTGCACAGTGGAAATTATTCATACAATCGTATGTTGTGCGCAATATTTCAGGCAGCCAAGCGAGACAAATTCAATAAAACCACTACGTATCGGTAAAACTACCAATAAAACCACCACGTACCAATGAAACCACTTTATCAGTAAACCGTATAAAAAAGCCACTGGCCACCTGCACTGTTTCGGAAAATTACAATGTGCGGTCTCGTATAGATGATGGCCTGTTATTTATCTTGCGATCTCATTCATCTATTTTTTCGTATACCGCAGTGTCCCCTGGTATATTTTTTGGAATGCCTGTAGCATGTTATTATGGGCACATTCGTAACGACATGTTCCTCACAGTGTTATTGTTTAGATGTTCTACTCGATAATATTAGCTTGCGGTTGCTGAGGAGTATGCACCCAGGATGCCTTGAAGCAAACAAAAGTTTGATTCCTTTTTCAGTGCTTTGGGTGCCGAAAAAAGAGCCTTTGACATGCTCTGTTTGAAAATGCGTCTTCCGCAATTGATAGTTGTCATTTTCGCTAATCGTCCTTTGTAACTAGGTGGAAATTCGAGGCGAAATTTGAACCAGTTACAACGACTAAATCAGCATAACCTCTAATATAGGCAGCTAAATGGGAACATAGGTAGTACAGCCAATAAAATCAAACAATCAGTACAGCCAACATATAAGCAGTACAGCCAATAAAACCATATAGGCCGCAAAGCAGCCAATTTTTCTTCCGTCCCAATGCTTAAATTACTCTAGATCAATTTTCAACATGTACCAGAGCGCTTGTTTGTTCGTATTTCGCATTGTGCTTTTTCCGTGAAGGATTTCCGCCTGTTGTTTGTTATGCCAACCATGAGAATGTTCAAGAATGCAACGAATTTAGGTGAATAGTGGGAATGTCAAGGGCGTGGAGAAATATTGTAATCGCAACCAATGTTGCTGTACTGATACAATCTCTCCTTGTTGCAACCAAATTATTGTTACAGCAAGATTACTCAATATTGTTACAATCCAATTGTTGTTGCACCCAAATCATTGTTACACCAATTTATTGTTACAATTTTGCAACTAGAGCGGGAAAATAATGCTGGGCCTTGTATCCGTAGCCATCGCCCGCCTTCACATGCTTGGCCATCTTGTCTCCTCTCCTCAGCTCTTGAATTTTCACATGAAAATATGCACCTCTCCGCCAACGATGCACACCAGCTTAATGGCTTCTTAATTACACTCAACATCGTTCATCAAGGGTTTCGATCAAGGCTCCGATGCATTAGGTGTCGGCTGCATATCGCCAGCATCTATGCGCCTTGTTTAAGTTTCCACGCAGGAGCATCCCATCCGTCTGTAGCTCCAGCCAAGGGTCCTGTACGCGGGTTCATAAAAAGGGTACAGCGTACACCCAATTATCGCGAGTGAACTACTGTGACGTGCACAAGCTCAGTTGCGTTTTTCGCAACCACAAGCAAAAATGCGGACAGATCAAAATGTCAGAATGCGGCCTAAAAGGGACGAGCAAATCACAATCAAAGAACATGGGCAATGATGTGCATGACATTGAAGAAGAAATAAGGATTAAAGAATATTGAAAGATTAAATAGTGAAAGATTAAATAGTAAAGATTAAAGAACATTAGCGAACATTGCGAAAGATGGGGGGAGTTGAAGCGAAAGATGATCCACAAACTTCAGAACTCATTTTTTTGGGACTAGTTGCACACAATGGTAGCTGCAAATGTGCTGAAAATTTTTACAGATATTTCCGGCATCACCATATTTACGTCTTGCTATAATTCAACCGCATATTTTCCACTGTCTCTTTCCCTCCGTGTTTCACAGCGCTCTATTTTATGAGATATACTTTCAGGCGATTGACTGCATTTGCCTCAAAAATCGGTCTATTTATTTTCTATCATTTCTTTTCAGGAACAACTTGAAGGCAGCACGAAGGCTGGGAAAAAGAGACTCTTGCGACCATACGCACACGGGAGAGACTTGGGGTCGCCCACATTCAGGCTACTGCAAAAGAGGAGTAATGGCGTTTTTTGGGGAAAGTGGTGTCCCAAAAATAGTAATGCTGACATGGAAAAATACACGGAATTTTTGCTTAGCTTTCGGATAATTCATAGAGTAAGCGAACACACTTGGGAACTGAAATCATTTCCTTCGCTTCCAAGTAAAGCGAAGATTAAGACATTTAAAGGCCCTTCAAGGCACTTGAAGGTACTTGAAGGAACTTGAAGGAACTTGAAGGAACTTGAAGGAACTTGAAGGAACTTGAAGAAACTTTTATGGTATCTGCACACTTTCTCAAATTGAAGAAATCAAGCCCGATCCTTTTGGTCTGGTCTATTCAACTTGAGCTAAATGTCTTCACCTCAATTTTTTCTGTGGAAAAGCTTGTAGGCTAGCTAAGAGCTACGAAATCATGAACTTTAGTAGGTGTGAATTGACGTCAACTAGTTATTTCTTACCATCAAGGAGAAAATGTAGCACAAAATAACACTAGGCTGTGTGCATTGGGATACCCCGGACCTGCCTTTTTGAAACTAAGGGTAGTCATCTAAATCTATTCCAGGGCTGTGTAGAAGGCTGTGTGCTATTTTTGGTGTGACTCAGACAACAGTCCACCTTATTTTGGAATTTTCGCTTTAGCAGGGTTACCTGACCCTAGATAATCTTTCGCTATATTATCGAGTATTTTGCTTCATGATACAAGCATTTCATGATTGTGTTCTTTTATACCGAACCCCCATTTCGTTTACTCGGTGCTAATTGTGCTTATATTATACACTATTTCACAATCTATAAAGTTTGGTACAAAATACATGTATGGATCCAATGAGACTGGAACACCAACAACTGGCGGAAGCAACACCTGCAAAAAATAACACTTACCTAACAATTGTTTGCATTTGAACAAAACAAGAATCCATACTTTGGTGAACAATTATATTGTTTCCTCTTCTTCACGATGATGGAATATCCGTAAACTCATAGGGCAAATTCACATTTTGAACTTGCACCTCAATCATATCCTCAACATATTCTCAACATATTCAACATATTCAACATATTCAACATATTCAACACATTCAACACATTCAACATATTCCACATATTCCACATATTCCACATATTCAATATATTCTTCAACATATTCTTCAGTCATTCAGAAACAAGTTTCATCACGAACACATTAGTAATGTATTTGGCAAATTTCTTGCATAGGTTATCCATGCACCGCAAAATCTGCCTGCGCAATATATTTTACCATTTCATCTTTCTTCACCCGCAAATAATCACTAGCATCTTTGTAAAATACGTGCCTTCTAGAAATAATCCTTGGCCCTGTTCACTCACATGAACAGTAATATTCCCTTGACGAAGCTTCTCTCGTGAATTCTCAAACGATGCCCTATAATTATTTCCGATCTCCCCATTGTTTCCATCGGATCAATCGTGTCCTCAAACAATTCGCTTCGCTTTGTTTTCGTTCACTCTTTGTTTTTGTTCGCTCTTTGTTTCCTTCACTTTGTTTTCTTCCCTTATATCGGCAAGGTGTTTATACCCGCCGCCCTATCGATCACCGGCGCGATCGCTGGGTGGCTCAAGATATCTCCAATGATCGGTATACTCCGCAAAAACTGAACTATGGTCCCAAAGAAATCACCAAACAACCCCAAGATTCCAAAACTCTCCAACAAGAACCCAATAAAAGACCTCTTGCTCAAGATGAGGAGTATGCCTCCAAGGAAACAAAGCGTGCCCCTCATTTTCTGCGGGCGTGTGAAAAATACAATCGTTCTTTGGGGGCCTATTATCAACACCAACCCTATGATAAAGAGAATGTTGCCCATCGCCAAAAAGGCGCTATCAAAGAAGGTCATAATACCTATGAGAAAAAACGCAATTCCTCCGGCAGTGAAGCCGACTCCATATTCTGACGTTAGTGCTGTTAGAGCGATACCTAGGCGTACTTACTTTGCTGCGGTGATAACCAAATCATGTCGCGTGTTAAAAAATTTAACAATCGCGCGAGATTCACAAAGAATAATATCAAGAGTTGGCTGAAACAAAGAGGAGCAAATTTTTCTGCTACCAATTCAAACACGCTGGAAGAACATTCCAAACAAAAGATACGATAAGAGGTGTCGTAAGTTGTAATTTGCAACATCTTTTCTTCGGTATTTTACTATGGCTTTTGCATCCAACTTTAACCTTTTACTAACTCGTTTCACTCGCTCCATTACACTTTCATCTCTTTATTTTGTGGGTCCATTCATGAAAACAATCAACGAGGACGAAAATGAAACCTCGTATCCTCTGTCATCCCACTGAGAGTTGTGGTTCGTGTAGAAAGTCTGGATCAATTCTCACTTTGATAACGATATGGCGTGCACTTTGTGCTATGTGCAGGATGTACTATCAACCGTTGTGTTGTCACTCAATCTTGTTGTCCAGTCACCACCTGGAGTCATTATTTTATATCTTGGTAGTTACATCTAAGTGGTTCGTGTATCAATGCTGGCTTCTTGTCATGCCTTCCAGGAAACGCTCATAATGGACGTTACCTGAGGGTTTGTTCATAACGACGTTGACCAAAAGTCCACAAAATGAAGACAAGGTTGGTGGGCCATTTGATCTTTTATAGAAAGGAAAAAGAAAGAACTCGTGATCCCCAATCGTATCACATTACTTCACTACAGAGCGATGGTTCACTAAATCCTTGAAGCTGAAGTAGCTTTTCAAGCCTTTGGTCACCCACTCTCTTTTCGCATCCATCACTTAGCCACACTTTCCAACCTTTCTTACTACACTATAATATGCTATTATGCTCTGCCATTGGCCATGCTATCTAACGAAAGTATTAGCGATCGTACTATTCTTCCCCTTTTTCCTCGGTTGCTACCTCACCCTCTTCCTTCTCTTCTCCTTCTTCTTTCTCTTCCCCTTCATCTATATGACTTTTCTCTGACCTCAACTTCTTCAACATTGCCAGAGCTCTGCTCATAACATCATCAGCCTTCATGCTAGACGGCGACTCGGAGGTCCGCTTTCTTTCCGACATTCTTCTCTTGAGTGAATTAACACTTTCATACTCCTGTCTGTACCATTTCTGGTCATCCAAGTCTTCCAAAGACATGGTGGAGTAAAACGATAATGCCTTACTTCTTCTATTCATGCTCTTACGGTCTTTGGCCGACAATGTCGACTTGGGCGCACTTGCCTTCAACCGCTCTAATAAACTATCGATGACCGCAGTTGAACTGTCTCCATCGTAGTCATCCTCTTCATCCTTGTCATCCTCATCCTTCTCATCATCATCAGCCTTCTTCTCATCTTTCTTCTTCCTATTCTTGATGTTGTTGCGAGACTCCTCAATCATCTGTTTCCTAGCTTCATAAGCACGCTGATCCTCCTCACGTTGAATGTTCTCAACGTGCGCTTTCTTGAACTCACGAATGAAGCCCACAAATTTGTCAAGAAATGTGTTCCTGGCAATTGTATCGTTTGGATTTTCTCCAAAGTACTCCATCAACGAGTTAAACTCCTTCAATGTTTTGTTTAAACGCGTTTGCAAGATGGAGTTCTTGGACTTTGCACGCTCAAGTGGCCCACTGACATGCTCGAGAATACGATCCTCGGGGTGCATGGACGACGGATCGCTCAAATTACCCTTCAGAATAGAGTTACTCACGTTCACGATCGTCTTTTCGTACTCCTCGCAATCAGTATCAACTTGTTCCACCAGGATGTTGTGAATATGGTTGAGCGCATTCAACTCGTCAACAAAGACACCAAACTCTGGGAAAGTGTTTCTGATGATCTTCTCTATATAGTGCATGAAGGTCATAGAATTTGAGTCATCCTTCATAAACTTTAATCTTTGTAAGGTGTCCAATTTGAAACCAAGAGCCTGTTTGGAAGTATCGTTCATAAAGTTACCCACCAGTCTGATCACTCCCAAAACATTACGAAGTCCTTCACTTGCACGAACGCTTTCACAGGCCTTGCCAATCATGTCGAGCTTCTTACTGAGGTCCTGGTAGTCCTTATTGTAGGTTTCCGTGAGAAGCAATGCGCGCGATCTCGACTTCCAGTAGTGTCTCAAATTGAAACAAAGCGCAAGGTATATGTGATCGGCCCGCTCCAACTCGTCTGAATCCTTGCTTGGTTTACGCTGAGGACGGGCAAAATCCAAAGAGTAAGGAATAAAGTTACGCAACATCAGGTCGCTTATCTCAGAGAGGGTATCTGACGAAAAGAATTCAAGTACCGAGATATTTGCAATCACCTCATCGTCACAGTGTAACACCTTAATCACCAATTCATCAACCTCGAGGTTTGCAAACATGTGCAAGTTAATCCCGAATTGCTGCGCAAGGTCACGAGGAAGGTAGCTCACCTTTCTCTTGCTTGGGGCAGAATCAGAATCGTCACCCTTGTCAATGTCCTTCTTCAACTTAATAGCTGAAGACTTGGCTGCAAACACCTTTTCAACCTCATCCAAAATACCCTTCTCTGCGAGCTGATCAGAAACCATTTCATGCTCAATATCTGTCCAGAAAGTTTGCTTGATGTTGTCGATTTTATCCCAGTGCATTTGCTTAAGACGCTTCTTGGGACGAACAACTGATATTGGTACCACTGAAATAGGATCGTTATCAGACGGACTGGGTGCTCTAGGCGAGGCAATGGCTGATGAGGGTGTCGATCCATCTTCTATAAATCCTGGAAGTGGTGGAGGAGGTGGAGGAGCCGGCATGAACGATGGGAGAGGTGGTGGAGGTGGGGCACTTCCCAAAAAGGATGGAATTGGTGGAGGTGCAGGCCCTGATCCCACGGGAACAGCCGGCGCACCGGGAGGTGGAGGAACGGCAGGAGCCCCGGTAGCTGGAGTACTTCCATTCAAGGACTCTTCCAAACTTGGTCCCAATCCAGGCTTAGATACTTCAGACGTCACTGAAGCATTGATGGAAGGCGCTATTGATCCTGCTATAGATGCAGCTGCCGATGCAGTGTCACAAGCCGAGGCATCAACCTCACCAACTGGAGCATCTCCGACTTTATCAACATCCTCCTCCTTGACCTCAACTTTCTCATCAATCTTCTCTTTTCTTCTTCTTCTTCTCCTACCGAAGTCAGCAGGTCTCTCATCCATCATTGACAACTCGTCTGTATTCTCAAAGTCATCTGGCTTGGCCCTGACTGAAAGCGTCCTGGAAAATACAGTCTCCAACTCATGAACAATGTCCTTGCGGTCGGAAATTGGCAGTTCTCTAGGCAGCTCCCTAATGGAGTCTCGCAGGAACGAGTCTCTGCGAGAGAACAGCTGAGACTCTCTGCGTGAATAAGAGTCGATACGCGAAAGCTGCGATTCTCTACGTGATCTATCCCTCGCTTGTTTGCTGGGCAGGTATCTTGGCAGGTACTTGTTGGGCAGGTACTTGCTCGGCAGAAACTTTGTGGGCAGTATTTTCTTCGGACTCACTGTTTCTACCAGACTCATGCTGTCAACAGTTTCGTATTTGATGGAGTCGTCGAGTTTGCTCTCAGAATCAGTGAATTTGAAATCAGATTTATCTCTAGAATCATAATTCTTCTGTCCCGAGTTTCCAAACTCGAAATCATCAGAGTTTTCACCCTTGTTCTTTTCTAATTCATCTATTCTCCTCCTCAAATCATTGATCTCCCTCTCGTACTCTTGTTGATCTTCAAGACGCTCCTGCTCCAATGCCCTCAATGCGTTGTTCAGTTCGCGGGCTTCTATAAGTGCCTTACGTGCAGTCTCATCTGTGAGCATACGATCCATCATCCGCTGAATCAGGCTGTGGAGTACACTCTCGGCATCGCCTGCAATCATGGTGGACTCTGCAATCACGTGCTGCATCACATGATCGATAAGCGCGAGAAGGTTTGAAACTTCCGCATCCGGCCTTCCACTCTCGCGTAATTTAAGGAGTTTCTTAAATATAGCGCGAATATCTGCGGGCTGTTCGGAAGTCGCGACAAATGTAGTCTTGAGCTCTGAGTAAAGATCATCGAGGGGCACATCCACCTCGGCCTCTGTTCCAAAGTCGAAGAAGTCAGTATAGTCTTCTTCTGCGAAAGCCTCGTACTTTTCAATCTCACCATTGATGGTCTTGTGATTGAGCATCTTCATCTTGTCAAAGACCTTGAGGAGCCTTGAGTCGTTGAGCTCGCGTCTCAAAGAGATACGCTGCTTGATGCTCTGGGTGCCCACCACAATTGAGTTGACCAAAAGCAACGAATTGAGAGCATAGTCAGAGAACTTTTTATCACTGCTCAAGCGCCCCAGAGATGTGAGATGCTGTTCTAAAGAGAGTTCCAAAGAATTGAGCCACGGCTGGAATCGCACAAAATCGCCGTGTAAATCCTGGAGATGCACCATACTCTCGATGATCACCAGCAAAAACTCATTATCACGGTAGTAGGAGAGGAAAATCAACACCTCAGTCACCATGATTCTCGTTGCAATCCTTGGAGACACTAATGAAAAGATCATTGCGCGAATAACATGTGTTCGGTTGTTTCGGTCGCGATCATCAATTGCTGCATCACCTTGTTTCTCCAGATTGATTATATGTTTCACGCAAGCAACGATATACTCTTCCATATCAAATTCCTCATTGGACTTGATACTCTTCTTGTTGATTCTTGCGAGAACCACGGAGAGTGCAGTCTCTCCTTGGGCGTCAACAAAGCTCTGGACCCAAGAAGTTCCGAGACTGGAAATCATACTGTTTTCCCTGAGCTTTTTCGAAAGCTTCTTGTACTCTTTGGTTGGAAGCGTATTGGCCATTATCCGTGCCACATACCATGCTGGAGAATATTCCTTGTGCTTCTTGCGCAGGAACTCATCGCCACTTGACATTTGCAGATCAAGTGACTTCTTCTTCAGCCGGTGGTATGCACTCTCGTCAGATTTTCCGAGCTTTGATATCGCGCGAATTGCAGAGTACTGACGCATTTTCGGGGTATCCGAGTCCACGCGTGGTGGAGGGTCCAAATCAACAACCACCTTCGAAGAGTTCGAAGTGAGAGACGCAGCCCTGGGATCAACTCTGGATATGTCTGGTGCAAGAGATGTGATGGACGGGGAGTCGGAGCCAATTCTCTTGGCCTTATCGGAACGAGCAGATTTGTCTGAGCGAGAAGACTTTTCAGATGTTCTAGATTTCGAAGACTTCTCGGATGTTCTCGATTGATCAGAACCAACCCTTTCTCTTGGATCTCCTTCATGAAAGCTGTAAGGGTAAGTCGATGACTTATCTATACCAATCTTGTCACTATTTTCGAGACTACTACCACTATGTCTGTCTTCTTTCCTTTCATGCTGTCTTTCCCTTTCTTCCCTCTTCTCTTCTTTTCTGATTTCCTTTTGCTCTTTCTTTTCTCTCTTTTCTCTCTCCTTCTTTTCCTTTTTAACTTGAGTTGCTAATGCTGGCAAATCGAACCCCGCGTTGGTGTCATTTTCCCTCAACAACAACTCCCACTTTCTTTTCGTGGGCTGACTTTGTAGCGATTCCACTGCTCTATCCGAAAACACTCTTGTCGATAACATTTTCTCAAAAAGCTGATCAACCACGTCTGGTGGTGGCATCAGGTTGATATTATGCACTACCTTGGCAAAAGACAGCATATTCGAAAACAGTGAATGCGGTTTTAACGATTTTTTGGGTGGAAGCTCCTTCTCCAAGGAGCCGGTTGATCCAAACACGTTTGTACTTGAATGGTTTCCTCCAGCCGAGTACCCTATTCCGTAGAAGCCAGAATCGTATGCTGGGTATTCTTCTTGTTGCTTTGGATCAAGCAGCGAAAAGGACGAGTTGGAATTGTTGGAGAACGTGAATGGAGAGGCTCCTTGTTTGTCGGAGTACGAGGGCTTCTCGTAGCCAAATGCACTATGCGAACCATATTTGTCATTCCCCACAGGTGCCCCATACTTGTCGATTCCAAATGATCCATGCTTATCTTGAGCTTGTTTCTCGTTCCCGGCCCACTTTTCCAGACCAGATCTATCTGATCCAGCTAATCCGTATGACTTATCGTACTTTTCAGAACCAATTTTATCAGGTTGTGATCCGTAGGGCGATCCGTATGCCTTATTATTCTCCATCCTCTCTGGTATACTGTCAATTCCATACGATCCATTGCTTTCCCTCTTTTCCCTAAAGCTTCCATTGCCAAAGCTTCCCTCCCTCTCCCTAAAACTCCCCTCCCTGCTACCATTGAAGTGCAACTTGGGGCTGGAGTCTGATGGGCTGCTTGGAAGGTATGTGGCTGAGCTGTTTGGAGTGAAAGACGGACTCCCTGGTCTTTTGGTGAGCGTGGTACTGCTGTGCTGTTTATGGTTGTAGGGATTGCTTTGGGAGCTCCCAGAGTTGGTGCGCTTTTCCTTCTGGCCAGGTAGGAACTTCACGAGAGTGGGGGCTTTATGGTCCGTGGGCATGTTGTCGTACCCGATGGCCTGAAAGCCTTCTTCACTCTCACTATGACTGTTTTTCGGCTTGGCAAGGCGCTTCATACTGGTGAAGAGACTCTTTTCCTTGTCAGTGCCTTTCATGGTTGGGGAAAAAACACGGTTGAGTGTTTGATATTAGCGACGGGGCTCTGATTTTGTGAAAAAAAAAACGTAGGAAATTATACAAGCGTGATAGCAGAAAAAGAAGCTGTTGATAATTTACACAAGAGTTGGGTGATTAGCAGAGTCCATTTGTGTGTTTAATTGACGATGTTTTGAGTAGTGTGCCATGAGTGGGGTGAATATTTAGTTCATCTTAGATCAGAAAACGAGCGAAAGAAACTTTAACGACGATAGAACTTTATTATAGTAAAGCAATCACCTAAGTTTTGAGACGAAAAGAAATGAAGGCCAACTTGAAATAGGGAGCTTAAATCATCTAAGGAGAGGTCGATTCGAACAATTGGCTTTAGGGAGTTGCTCACGGTATCTAAACGCCCTTTTTCGGTTTTGTTGCGAAAAAAAAGGTATGCCATACCCAATGTCAGCCTACACTCCTTGCGCTCCACGCCGTTCTACAACATGTACAAGCCACTGATTAACTTTTTTCTCCACACTCTATTGTTGTCTCATCAGAATCGCTGCGAAATGATTTACGATATTGCTTTAGCTGACGATGTTTCAGGAATGTTTTGTGTTTGGATTGCTGCTGATTTTTTGTTTCAAAGTAGACATGCAAGGTGAAATTAAAAATAAACAGTAAATGATAATTGGGGTTGTGGGAGGACATATTGGTGTAGCGTGCGTTGCATACGAGCTTCCTTCACCAAGTTACGTGTGTTGAAAGCGTTTTTGAAAGCCCTTTAGCCACCCTTTTTTAGGGGCTGCTGCGACCTGTGGTGGGGAAATTAGCGGGTAAAATTAGCGAACAGAAAATAGAATATTTTAGTGAGGATGCCGAAGAATTATTGCAAGCTCGTCTTTACTTTGGAGGAAGCGAACCCGTAGGTAAACAAGTGCTAAGACCAATTCGAGTCGAAGCTTGGGGTAATCTTGGAAATACGCAAGATTGGGCGGAGCCATGCACAGAAAAAAAATGGTTGCAATGGTTGCGAAATTTGACAACATGTCAACATTGACAGCGGATTGTGAATAGAACCTTCATTGGCTTGCAGCAAATTGACGAAGACAACAATGAGAGTCCCTAGACAAGTGAAATTAGAGATTGTGTTGAAACAATTTGGATTTTGTGGAATTACTCAAGTCAATTGATGAGTCTTTGCCTTGGAGTATTCTGAGTATGTTCTAATTGTCGGGCTTGGTTTGTTTGACTAGACATATTGAACAGGGCCTAGGATTGTGATCCGATTTAAGATTACTCGATTAGGATTTAGGCGAGACAGCTTTCTAACTTCCGTATAATTTCACTGATTTTTAAGCAAACAGTACTGCGCATATTTCTGACGAGAGAGAAATGAAACTAGCATGTTCTTTGAAGCGGCGTTGCTATTTCAGGGGGAGACTATGAAACACCATAACATCGCCATGAAATTAAATCGATCAAGACTCTCGCTTCCAATGTTGAATCATTGAATGTTTCATACGCTCAGCCAAAGAATTCAGTGAAAGGTGGGCATCGGATTTAAGAAACAGATATCTGGATGGAAGTTTGATTTTCTAATCTTTTTAAAATCTCTGGCCCATCAATGAAGCCCTGGGTTTTGTTAAGCGAATAATCTCCAAACTAGGGGACGGTATGGTACCTTACATATTTCGATCTAGTTTGTTATTTTCACGAGACCTCTCCCATTAAAATGTGTATTTCATCACCAATCAGTTGGGTCATTTCACGACATCTTTTCCTCTATGCTTTGTCTTTGCAGCCTCTTCAGATGATATCTGCATGTGTATCTGCTTTTGATTAACACTGTCATCCTCAATGGATCTTGAGGATGAATGATTTGCGTCCTCCGATAAAGGATCTGATTTCTTGTGTCTTTTGGACTTTTGGTCCTTGGTCTTTTGGTCTTTTGGTCTTTTGGTCTTTTGGTCTTTTGGTCTTCTGGTCTTTTGGGTCTTTGGTCTTTTGGTCCTTGATAAATGACCTCTCAATCACTTGTCCTTACATAATCTTGTCAATTTTTTTACGAAACACACTTAAAGATCTACATCCACCTTAGTCTCATAATCTCATTGGTATAGCGTTAGTAAAGCACGTTGGCAATTTTGTCATCCAATGTTTGTTCAATTAGGCTCCATTATGGATAGAGCTTTGACCATATGAGGAGTCAAGCTTCTCCATTATCTTATTTTAGTTGGATGTGAAGACCGAATATGAACAACATGGGACTTGGGTATGCTCATCTATCTATAGCATCTGCAATTAGCCCAAACCACATTTATCTGATCTCTAAAGCCCTAAAACGTCTTTTTTACGCGTCGATTTTCACGTCTTTTTTCGAAGGTCTCCTACCATTTTTCCAGTCGCTAGTGTTCGGTCTCCCACCACTTTCCCAGTCCGCGGTAACTTTTCCTGGTCTCCCACCACTTTCGCAGCCATTTGCAGCCATGTCTAAGGATGCCAAACAGCGATCGATAAGTAGTTTCTTCACCAGCCAGCCCAAAAAAAAGGGTCAACTGCCATTCCCATCGATCAGTTCAGGTGATAAGAATCAAAGACATAAACAAGAAAATACAAACACAGGGCAGAGGCATGAAAGGCATCCGGAGAAACAGGATCAAAATGGTGTTCAAATTACAGGCTCGAGAACACTAGAAACACAAAATGCTGCTTCTGTTTCTGCTTTACGAAGCACTTCATCGTTTTCTGGATCATTTCGTTTATCTACTGCTTTGGCTGCAAACGGGTTCGAAGATAGTAGTCCAGATACTTCCATGGATGCGGACTTCCAAAACTTTAGAAGTCCCAGTATCAATAGTAAGAGAGAAATAATAGTGCTATCTGACGATGAAGAGGGTTCAAAGAGAGTAAAATTGGATGCTGATGCTGTGAAAGAATCGATGGGGAATTCATTTTCATCAGACACACCTTCAAACTTGGGATCTCAATCTTCACAAAAATCGTCATTTCACTCGAGATCTACAAATCTGGGGTTTTCCAGACCCTCGCTCTCAAGGTCTGCGTCTTTACTTCCTTCCGCTTCGAGATCCAAAAGCCCTTTTTTCAAAAACTCATTCACATCGTCCCTGTCCTCTACCCGCGGGAGCTCAATCACACTAAGCGATGAACAAAAAGAGGTGATTCGGGCCGTGGTGGACGGGAAGCATAACGTTTTCTTTACTGGAAGTGCTGGTACAGGTAAATCTGTGGTTCTACGTGAGCTTGTCAGTAAATTACGCTCGCGGTACGGAGACAATGTTGGCATCACTGCATCCACAGGTATGGCAGCCTGTAACATTGGGGGTCAGACGGTGCACAAGTTCTTGTGTATAGGCTTGGGTAACAGAAAACCAAGCGAAATGGCCGCAAGTATGAAGAAAAGAAAGTTCGCTCTTGATCGTTGGAGAGCTTTGCAAGTCTTGGTCATTGATGAGATATCCATGATCAATGGCCACCTCTTTCACAAGCTAAACGCATTGGCCAAGCTCATGAAAAACAGTAGCAGACCCTTTGGAGGAATTCAAATTGTTTGTTGTGGTGACTTCTTTCAACTTCCACCGGTGGCCAACAATAACGAGCGCCCTCCGTTTTGCTTTGAGACTGATGCGTGGAAGGAATGTATGAGCCATACCTTTGTTCTCACCCAAGTCTTCCGTCAAAAGGGAGACACCAAGCTCATTGATATGCTCAACGCGCTCCGCTCAGGAAATATTACTTCACAAATCGCAAGTGAATTTCAAGCTCTTGCAAGACCAGTAAAATATCTGGATGGAATCGAACCTACGGAACTTTACTGTACCCTTAAAGAAGTTAGAGCTGCTAATTGGAGCAGGCTAGAGCAACTTCCATTCCGAACTCGAAAGTTCGAAGCCATTGACCTGGCAAAAGATGAAAGAGAAAAGGCGTCTTTAGATAGTTATCGGTGTGAAAAGACTCTTGAGCTCAAAGAGGGAGCACAGGTTATGAATCTCGTCAACACATCCGATACCTTGGTGAATGGATCAGTGGGGACCATTCTTTGCTTCCTTCCACTCGATGTTTGGATGGGAGTTGTTGAATACTACCCAATGGAATGGTACAAGGATGAACAAGCCTTGAAAGAGATACGCTTGCTTTCTGACCGTGTGGGTATCCGTGATGAGTGGGCACCGGAACAGGCTCGCGTATTTGAGAGCATTCCAGAGAGCAGAGTTAAAAAGTTCATGAGATTATCGCATTTGGCCCAGGTTTCAGATCCTGCAACGGTGGTTCCAATAGTGAACTTTGCAGGGAACATCGTGGCCGTTGAAAGGCACGAGTTCAAGGAAACTGACTCAGAATCGAAGGAAAAGAAAGCCGTGAGAAGTCAGTTTCCGTTGGTTTTAGCATGGGCCATGTCTATTCATAAATCTCAGGGCCAGACCATCGATCGCTTGAGGATCGATTTGAGTAGAACGTTTGAAATGGGGCAGATGTATGTGGCATTGTCCAGAGCCACTAGCAAAGATACTTTGGAGGTGTACAATTTCAAACATGGAATGGTAAGGGCTAGTCCCTTGGTGAAGAAGTTCTATGACGAAGTTGCCTTAAGTCGGGGTAAAAGATAAGACAAAATAATCGCAGCTAATAGATAATATACGAATGGGCTATTAAGAGTGCTGGAACATCAAAAAAGAACCCATAGGTTTCTCTTTAGAATTGGAATGCACGATGTAAATCGGAACTTGTTCTCATATCTCGAGTAAACATAAAATCGAATGCAAAAGAATCGGACAACCCGATGAGATCAAAAACCAAGTGTAAATTTGGGCAAACTTATTGAAAGCTTTTGACGTTATTTTAGAGGGTTTTTGTGCCTATCGCATTTCTTTACCCTTTTTGCCACCATAAAAAGCAGTGGAGTAAAAATTTGCAGTGAAGAAGTGATGCAAATAACCTGAGAATGTATCAAGTCAAGTAACTAACATATCATTTTAAACCAGATTTCATCACTTCTTGAGTCCTCCACATTAATGTAAAATATTGCTCGATTTCGAGATCCTCCAAACTTAGTTGCCTTTTTTCTGGCGATCGCTCGATTCTTCAATTGTTCACAATTGACACTTACAATGTCCGGCGACCTAGGTGACTCTTTTTCAGTCACTCTAAACTACTTTTCAGGGCTCCCGAATCCCAACTCCATTCCTGATCCCGAATTAGCAGTTCATTTCAAGTCCTTGCTCAAAAAAGACGCTGTGACGAAAGAAAAATCACTCAAAGGACTACTCGATGTTTTGGCTGATCCCCACGAACTTACCATAATTTCATGGGTTCAGGTTTACCCAAAGCTTGCAATTGATAACTCGCGAGCAGTGCGCATACTTGCGCACCAGGTTCAAGCTCGTTTTCTCGCTGTCGTTGGTGGAAAAACCTTCGCCAAATACTTGAAGAGTTCAATTGGCACTTGGATCCACGGACTTTTCGATAGTGATAGACAAGTTGCAAATGCTGCTTATATGCTGATGTTACTGAGTTTTCAAAACGATCGTGAAAAGATAAACAAGGTGTGGGTTGTGTACTATGACCAGATTGTGAATTTCATCTCCACCAGTATTTTGTTCGAGACCAGTGAGAGTTTGTCGGATAAAAGGTATACCAAGGATGTCGATTCCCTTGCGAAGTATGACCGTGTGGTAGCAGGAAGTGTTTTGATGTTGAATAAATTGATAGGCTTAGTCTTTCTGAAAGATTTGTCAGAGTCCGAGCAAGCTTCCGCTAAAGATCCCAAGCTCTTGGTTCCTGTTTTGGAAAGTGAAAAGCTTTGGGACTGTTTGGGTACATCAATCGACGAAGCAACAATGAACCTTGCCCTTTTCAAAGCTTTATTGACGCTCATAGATACCCTCTTTGGTGGACAAGATCCATTTGTACAAAAAACCGGAGAGCAGAAAGCAATCTACAAATTGGTGTCGAAAAGGTTTTTGAAGCAAGTCAAGTTGAAAGGCAGCAGTAAATCCGCGAACCATGGGCTTATTTATTCCAATGTCATTATAAATTTTTGGGACACTTTAACCACGCTTACGGCTTTCAAGTCTAAAAAGAACTTTTGGAATTTTGGAAGTAAGGGATACTCAAGGTTGATGGATTACCTCAAGTTGGGTTATTGCAATCTGAGCCCCAAATACTACGAGTTCGTACAATCATTTTTTGAGACACTTAAACTGGCTAATGTCGACGAAGACGGCTTTGTGGACTTTACAGATACAACTCACGCCCAAGCATTGGTCAAGGTGTTTTGCAAGCAGTTGCGTTCATTGAGGACAAACGATGAAAAGAAGGCTTGTACACAGTGCGCTTATAATGTCTACAAGTTATTCGAATGCGAAGGTGACTTGAAAACTTTGGTGTACACAGTCTTGGATGTGTTTGCGAAGCCAAGACTGAAGCTACCAAATGATTTGATCAAAATCTCGACAGGAGACCAAGATGTTTTGGTTGAATTGAGTGACCGTTTACTCAGTGCAGTTAAAGGAGAGGATACCCAAGAGATCGGCAAAGATTCTAACAATGCGATTTCCAATGGAGAATCTAAAAAATTTAATAGCGAGAAAAAGGTTACAAAATCTTCGTTCTCGTGCGGTGACTTTGCATTCGAATCTCCCATCCAGGAAGTAGGAAAAGTCTATATAACATTCCTCAAACTTAGTGGCCTTGGCGAGATTGCAACATCTTTCATATCAAATGTCGTCTCAACCATTGAGGAAGATTCCACCCTCGAAAAGCCAACTTTGGCTCTTCAACTCATTGCTCAATACTGTGACGTATTTACACCCCACGATTTAGAGTCCTTCGTGGAAACGCTCCCAAGTTATATTCAAGGTGATTTTGTGGACCCAGTTATTTCGGTTTTCTCTTCGTATCTGAGAGCAAACCCTGAAATGAATGCAGCACAGACTATTGAAGACTTCTACCTTGAGTTCAGCGAAAAGAAGCCAGAGGCGATTCCCAAATTCCTTCTTGGCGTATCATTTGATTTGGAGTCTGTTCCAGATATCTCAAAGTACATTTTGAGTTTGGCATCCAAAGAATCTCGTAGCGCCGAGGAGACAGAGTTGGTGTATCGCTTCAAGAGTAATAGTGAGATTTCTTCTGCATTGGTGGCGTCTTCCTCAAAAAGTGATGAAGAGTCATTGAAGTTGATCGCTTCAGACCTTTCCCATGCTCAATCAAGCCCTCATATATCACGCATATTACTCGTGGCGTGGAAAAACTCTGACAAAAAAGAATGTGTGGAGTTTCTCAAGTCCATCAAATCTAGTGAACTTCTCGTGGACACCTTTTTTGAATATTTGAAGCAATCGTCCCCACAATCTGACTTTTATAACGCAGCAAAAATGGTTGTTGAGTGCGGCATTACTGAAAATGTGGTATCGTTATTAAAAGTGGAAGAAATCAATAGCTACGATCTTGCCATTTCCAATACTTTGGAACAGAATAGTGCGTTGTTCTTGACTCAAAACGAAACCTTTGACAAAAATATTTTCACCTATGGAGCTTTCATCAACGCGATCATACCTTTAGTTGAAAAAGGTAACAGTTTCGTTAGTTTGGTAATCTTAGCATCATACGTCAGTGAGTATATCAAGGATTATCTCTTTTTGAAAAATGAGTCGCATGAACTTCTTGATCTTTCCACAGACTTGAACCAGAAATTTGTCGAGCACACCCAAGTTCCTTTAGAAGTGGTGGTAAATGTTTTGATGGGTTCTGAGATTAGTACTGAAGGAGTTGTGGGCAGCTCTGTTTTAGAAACATTAGCGCTGAGGGTGAAGTCTGAGTCGTCCATCTATGCTGCTCGCTCTTTGAAATCGATCCTCTCAAACGTTTTCGATGAGGTTTCCCTTGCCCAGTTTGAGTCTGCTCAGCTCAGCTTTAATAAACTCGCTAAGTCCCCACTTCTTTTAGCAGTGGTGCTTCTTGCTACATCTAGGTTCTTCACCAAATGTAACAAGTTCGACTGGGTGCGCAACTTTGTGGCTGCGGAAATTTTAGGTGCTCGCAAATCCGCTGACATCACCACTTTAGGTTTCCAATGGTTGACTCTTGCAATCAACTTTTTCCATGTTGATGAAAAGTATGAAGTCATTCCTCCACATAGGCTTGCAATGGTCATCAATCAAATTGGTGAGTGGTTGGAAAGCGATGTCGCCTACGATGAGTCTTTTATTGCAATGCGTGTACAGATTTCCCGTTTCTTAGCGGGATTGATTAGTGTTAACCCTACTCTTCCCGACAAGACGTGGTCGTTGGCGAATCAATTAGTCTCCGATAACCTTGGGTACTCTGCAGTCGAGCTGGATAGGTTGGATTTGAGGTATTTCACGTTGCGGTTGTTGGGTGTTTTGGTCAAGACTGAAGGAGAATCTGATGAATTTGCTTCCGCGCGCCCCGGTATCTGCCAAGAGTTAATGGATCTTATGGTTGATGAGAATGTCATTGCTTATGACTCGAAGAGCACATCTCATGCAGTAGAAATGACATCAGATCTCTTGGGTAGAGTCTTTAACAACATCAAACCACCTCTCAAGGTAATGCAAGCGCACCTGGAGTCGTTGTACAAGTTGTTGAATTCTTCCTCTGGTTCAGTCAAGAGAACTGCTGTTAGTGCATTAAAACAGTCAATTATTGCGTCCCAGCTGGATTTTGTGGTTGAATATCAGTTGCAAAAACCCGATGAGAGGACCACGCCCCGTTTGCCAGAGATTTTACTCAAGAATGTGAACACTGTTGCTCCACACATAGATGAAGATGATCAAAGGGTATCGACTTACCTTTGGAGTTGGTTGCTCGTGTTTGCTCATTTCCAGGACATAACATATGCGATTCGGATAGAGTACATTTCTCAATTGAGTGAGTTCGGTGCGATTGACGAGTTCCTTCGCTACTTTTTTGAGCAAGTTCCGGTGAATGATTCCAAATTCTTGACCCGTTTATCGGCGTCTGGTAAAACTGACAAGATTAGTGTTGAAGATAATCTCATTCAGACTTATGATGTGGGTGCGATGTTCGAGTCGCCATTGTTTGAAATGCAATTCCTTGCTTCCCATTTGTACTTTTTGGCCTGCCGCTTCATAGGGCCATCTGTCCAACGGTGGTTCAAGGAGCTCCGTGACATTCAATTAAAACAACAGATTGAAAAGTTCCTGGGCAAGTTTGTGCTGCCACTTCTCGTTTCGAAACTATTGAGTGAGGTTTCCTCTCAAAAGGACAAGGTAGAGTCCAATGATAGCACGCTCAAGATCAAGGTTAATCCTGTCACAAATGAGATTAAATCGACCTACAAGATTGATGAACAGACCATGGAAATGGTTATCAAGGTGCCATTTTTGTTTCCTTTGGAAAACGTTACCGTCGAGGGACCGTTGCGTCTCGGAGTAACCGAAAATCAGTGGAAGGCATGGTTATTGGCTTCTCAGCGTGTGATATCGTTGGCCAATGGTTCAATCATGGATGCGATAGAGCTTTTCAACAAGAACGTGAATCTCCACTTCTCTGGTTTCGAGGACTGTGCGATCTGTTACTCGATTTTGCACCAGGATTTATCCTTACCTCTGAAGGGATGCCCAAACTGTTCCTACAAGTTCCACGCAGCATGTTTATACAAATGGTTTAAGAGCAGTGGAAGTAGCACGTGTCCAATGTGCAGAGGAGCATTCAGTTTTAGAAAGAACTAATTATACCACAAGGAGTGACGGAAACTGAGATTGCGGTATTTCCTGGTATTTTTCAGGGGGTAAATAATAGAGTGAATTAGATGAAGTAGGGTTTTGTAAAATGTAATTTTTAATGTAAACTTATATGCTCAGAGTATAAACTTTGTAAGCTCGTCTTTGGCTTTGAGATACTAGTTGCCATGGATGATTCTCCAACAGTAGCACCTGCACTTTATTACATGAGGTCACATAAACGTGCAAAATATTCAAACCATTCTATTTTCTAGCGAGCCCTTGCTTCAATTTCGTGAACACAATCAGCAGAAGGGTTCACAGAAAGAAAAAAAAGGAATGGATTAATTGGTTGGTCCTCAACTTTAAATTTGGCAGCTCGCCTATACTCAGAATACTTGACATAAGTTACGACGTTTTTTTTTCAGTGGCTACTGTGGTTCCTGAAGAACGATGTCAAAGCGAGGTTTTAGCGAGGTTTATCAACGCTCAATTCCAACGCTCAATTCCAACGCTCATTTTCAACGCTTGATGTGAATTTTTTCGTATGCACTTTTAACAGAGATGCACTACAATAGGGCGCAAATCGGCACCTTGAGCATTGTGTATGTGAGCATTTTGAGCTCGATCTCATATCAGCTGATACTGTCAGCTTCGTAAAAATATTATGGAGATCTTTCCGCAAAGATATTGTTCACCATCAGTGCTCGGAACTATCAACCCCGCATACAGAACAATCAACTGAAAATTGAAAGATAGCAAAATTGTTTGACGTTTTAAGAGGGCATTTCTATAATAAACAGACAAATGCCTTTTGAAAATGCCACTTGATTGTTAAAGTTTCAGAAAGGCTTTCTGATACCTATTGGGGAGAACTGTGGCATTCGATTTGGTGGGGCATTCTTGTAAAGGCTGTGTATTAGTGCGCTTGAAAAGGTAATTAGAGCACTCAAAACCTCATAACATAAAGAAGGGTATTTGTGGTGCGGAATCACTTCAGTATATGTCCTTTAGAATCACAATGAGGCAACTCGATTTTTCAGAATTTTCACGTACTGAAATTCGGATATACGTCTCCCCAGTAGAGCCACGGGATATTCCATCGTTTATCTCACCTCATCAATAGAGAACGTTCGCTAAGAGTACGTTGAAGGACAAATTTTTCATGCGCGGGAAGTATTCATGACGTCATTGAAAATGCAACGTTCAGACCACTAATGCACATTTACGTCAGTCTAGTGACCTCACTGGCCGTTATTTTTGTTCCCTGAATAGCTTCTGTATTTGTTACGTGAAGCTCGTCTTTCTATATTCTATAAAGACAATGTTTGCTCGTTGAATATTCATCACAAAATCATGTCTTTAGAGCAGTAGAATTGCAAGAGTTATGAGGAGCGTAGAAAGTGTTATGGACCTTGAAATGCACCCATCAAAATGTGAATACTGACGTATGCTGTCATTGGAAATATTCATAACCAAGCACAGTTATAATTAGTTTGTGTTGATTGGCTGGGATCGCATAGCTCATTTCTTACGAGCTCTGGACAAATTCTATGAAGCAAATCCTACTCACATGTACATTTGATTTTTTTTGCAGCAATTTTGTATCTTTTTGCCCAAATATTGTGTTCTTCCTCAACCTTTTATTCGAATGAAAGATAGCAATTGAAAAAGAATTAGTTCCTCGTGTATACGTCACCATCTTCGCATGCCCTGTTTATCGAAAGACGTCATTAGTTAGTAAGAGAAGTCTTTAGTGTCTACAATTGCCTTTTTCTATGCTGGCCAATCTTGTCTGATCGAATCATCTTCTTGGGTCTCTGTTCGTTCTATTTAATAAAGCTTGGCCAGTATCCGGCCTTCCCAATGCCACTGGTCTACCCGCAACACTCAGTCTTGCCCAAGGTGCTGCAGTAACCAGGATATTATTACTTGTCGTGTTTACACCTGTCAACACATTCTCTTCTTGTTGTGAGCTCAAGCGCAATGGGGCTCCCGTTTTGACGTCGATCCAAGGATATAACGATCCCCCAAACCAGAAATGCTGGACTACTGGAGCCTTTCCCAAGACTTCAACCTCGTACATCTTCAATAACCCTTGCAATACCTTACTCCAGAGGGTCACTGTTTCGTGGATGTCGTAAAGGATTGGTGAATGCTCATTGAAAGGACCTGTCTTGATCCGTAATATAAATGCAATAGCATTAACATAGAAGTTCGATCCTCTATATTGCTGAAGGCAGCTCTGCAGAACAAGTTGTGAAATCTCAGGGTGCGTGCGAGTTTCAGTAAATTGTGCAGCACCCAAAATGTAGATTAAATGAAAATGGTCATCTAACCCCCAAACACCGTGCGACCCCGCTGGTTCGAGGTTATAGTCTAGGATCAATCTGCGAGCCAAATCGTAGTACTTGGCGAAAACAACCAAGATCTCAGGGCCGCTAGTTGCTTCGTAATCAAGAATGCCATAGTCAAATAGCGCCCCAAAAAATGCCAAAAAAGACAATTCATGGCCAGTTCCATAGTCTAAACGCAGGGGAGAGCCAAAGGCATTGAGGATGTAGTAGGAGAGCTCCTCAATGAAGGAACTGTCATGTTTAGTGGTAAATGTCGCAAGAACGTCTAATGTCGCAGGACGGGCTTTTTCGTGCCATTCGCGACAGGCCAAATTCCCGAACCGGCGGGGACCTTCCAACGGTGGCGTTTCGTCTATGAGCCTGCCCAAAGTCGAAAACAATGTGAAAACAACCTCTAGATTCGGCGGGGATTTTGGGAGTACTTGTGGAACTGCTTCCGGGCCGCGGAGTGATGGAGCGCGTTCATTTTTACGGGTCACAAGAGCGATGTTGAGCGTACCTAATGGGACTTCGATGCCCCTAATTTTGCTGATGATTCTTTGAACGGCCACGTTGAGCTTTTCATATGCGATTGAGCGACGAAACTGGGCGAGATCGCCTTGGTTGTAGATTTTCTTAGCGGGTGGAGAAAACATTGAACTAGCGCCCACTTGATTTATTCTCGCAAGATTTGTTGGAAGAATTTAACAATATTTCAACGTAGAACATTCCTTAGATGAAGCGACAGTGAGAACATGTGATATTTAATACTACTGAAGAGTTGAAAACATACATAGACATGCCTCTTTAAAGTGCCCCATTTCGAAGTTGTCTTGATCTTGGTGAATGCAATTACGATTGCAAAAAATCTCATTAGGCTTGATGCATAATTCAAGGAAAGTTGAAATTAATATGGAAGAGGTAATCATCTGGAACTGGGAATATGCTCTTGGGATGGGAATTACGGCAGATTATTTGAACCTAAGAGATACACTTTCTCATTCACTCACGTTCGTTCATTCGTTTTTAATAGGCTTAACTTCGTATCTGTTCATTGACTTCAATATTGTCAATATTGTCTTATTATTCACTCTTGATTCACTCGCCATACCACTCGTTCCCATTCCAATCTAATCATTAAAGCTGTCAAATATTGAATAATAGGTCGCCATCGATAGTAATTTGCACCCATGATTTCCATAAATTTGTGCGAAGACAATGTGACTTAGTGAATAACGCGGAGTAATTCTCCCCTTGACATGAGCGTAGCCATTGTGAATGAGGGGAGTAAATATGTTCGGCTTGAATGGAAGTGTGACTACATATTTACAGTCGCTTCGCTTACGTGAATGATGCGAGGTTTTTGGTTCGCAGTCTATAAATGATGTAAGAACATCCCCGTCTCAAGCTGCCGCACATTGATGTTAAGCTATGTTAGCACCTGGAGTGATAAATTCAGTCATCTATCACAATTACTTCCCCATCGGATTGACTGTGGACACTAATAACGGAGGTTTCCAATTCTTGGCTTGAAATAGGTGGTTCCTTTTTTCCATCCGTCTTGTCAGTAGCAGCCAAAATTGGTTTATCTCTGAAAACATCCACGTGGACGTCACTTTCTTCTATTCTAGTCCCCGCATTTGTACGATGACGCTGTTCATTTGGCTTAGAAAGGCCCCATCTTGAAATGCTTTCTTGTTCTCGATTCTTTGGCAATGGAATACGATAATTCGACCCATTTTGCTCAGCCATATCAAGATTAGCTGAAGGGTTTGGGTGTAAATTCGCTATATCCATCTCCGCTCTTTTCTCAACCTCAGCTTCATTCCTCACATTTTGTAAATGCCTTCTTTTTCTTAGAGGACTTCCTTCCCCAGGGTTTGGCTGATTTGTAGTCTTCGACTTCTTCGTAGGACTTCCATTCGAGCGTTCCGGGCTATCTTTTTTAGTAGGGCTCAACAACGCATCCAAAGTCAGGCTTTGTCTGGAAACTTTGAGCTTCTTTTTTGGAGATTTCAGTGGGCTTTTCCCTACTTTAGCTAGATTGAAGAAACCACTCAAGTCTGAGCTTTGTTCATACTTTTTAGGCAGTTCAGCCTCGTGCTTTTGAAGAATTTCCGGAAAGAAGTGTTTTACGATACTTTTGGGAATCCAAATGTACTTTTCTTTAGAATCATCAGGATTTGGAGATCTGTCAGGCGAAGAAGCGGAGTTTGTGACTCCCCTGTCTCTCTTTTTTGGTGATGGCGTTCGATAACGAAGATCCAGCTTCAGGTTTGTTAAAGAGCGCCCACGACCGCTTTCAATGTTTGGCTTGTCGCTAAATAGCCTTTTGTTTGAAGTATTCTCGGTGGTTGTTTTGGGGCCTTCGAAGAAATTTCTGACTGTTTTCCCATTATCTTTGATGTTAGATTCAGCTTCGTCCAAAGACTCTAGAGGTATTCCTCTATCTTCCTGCTCTAGTCGAGTTTCTAGCAAGTCCCCCGTCTCAATTTTGTCCCCTTTTTTCACCCCTTCTCTATATCTTATCATCGACCATTCCATTGCATCTTTAATCTTTGGAGCACCCTTCAACCAACTTTCAATGCCTAGTTGCTTTAGGGCAACACGATTCATAAACCAGTTATAGTTTTCAGGTACAGGAAATCTTTCAACCTCCAAAGTCATTTTCTCTTTCGGGTGAAAGACACACAGATCTTCCAGATAGATTCCTTCTCCGATTTTCTCAGGTAATACGTGCTCCTTTGCATCAATTTCTTTCACTTTGACCAACAGCTTTCCAATCACTTTTTGTCCATTGGTTCGAACAATCTCTACCACATCATTTCTTTCGATCTCATTCAACATTGGAATGTATTTTAAATCACTTTCTATTGCTTGTAGCTCTCCAAAGCTCAAACTGGGTAAGAACTTGAATACTTGAGGGTGAACGATTGGATGTTTATAAAGCAAATAATCGTGTACCGAAAGTGTGGCCATCGCCTTTGACGGAAGCTTCCTTCCACAGATAACTTTGGAGTGAGTCTTGAGTTGCTGATTTATGGTTTGGCACAAGCTTTCAAGCCTTTCTTCGAGAGCTTTAATATAATTCGTACAGAACAGGGTCGAAGAATGATAAAAGGGCAGCCGTTGTGAGAACAAACAAGAGGCACTTGCGCAATTACATTTACCGCTATCCAAACCCTTTTCCAAATTTCCAAAAAGTTCTGCAAAATCTAGTGCTTTTCTTCCTTTCCTTTTACCCCATATACTTATTCTCAACGCATTCTCAAGACCTAATCCTAAAGCTCCAGCCGAATAATCTCCTCCACACATTAGAGTCAGAAATATCAAACGGTTTGCGGTGTATCCAAGAACAGATTCCACCTGAGCCATATGGACTGGCGTAACAAAATACATGTCTAGTTCTGTGTCAAAGGCTAGATGTCTGAGTACACCTCGTGCACCGAAAAGAAGAGTATCGACATCATCCAGAAGAACATAATCCACGATTCCCATCCTGTTTAGGACCGCACATTGAGCTTCTCCTTCCCCTGGCGCTTGCACCCATTGAATATCATTATTAGAGAACTCACGCTGTAGTTCAAAAATCAGGCTCTCCATTTCCACGTCGATTTCAGCATAAGAGCTCGGTGGTGATGAAAGAAAAGTACTATAAAGATTGACAAGTTCTTGGGTCTTTTCGAGATGCTTACCATCGATCCTTACTCCATTGGCTTGCTCATGCTCCTCATTATGTTCTTCGTACTCACTTTCTTCATCAAAATCGTCCAGGTCGAACGCGTCTTGCTCTCTTTGCAATTCTTTCTCTTCCCATCTTCTTTTCCGGGGCTTGTATCTCCCATCGAAAACTACCACCAAACTTATGTTTAATCCAATCATATAAAGCACCTTGGCCATGACCGATCGTACGATGTAGCCTTTTGTTTTGAACATCAATGTGTAGGCATCTATCGCAATGCGGACGCTTCTTTGGTTTTGCTCTATGAACTGGCTAGCCAAACGGTCAAGGCTGATGCGTTCGTCGGATGCGGGATCAAGCGCTGCCCAGAGACCATGAACGCCCATAGTTTTTCCAAGCGCGTGGGTTCGAACGAGCTGGTGAACGCGCTTTAGTTATCTCAAGAAACGACTGCTGCAAGAAGTCAAACGATCAAACGTTGGGCTCTATCAAGAGCGAGGTTTTCGAACTCGATGATTAAATTGTAGCTAAACTTCAACGATGAATTGGAAAAACTAACAATTGCTTCATAATCCTACCTTTTCGACGGCTCTTGAGCAATGAAACGAAACAATCCATTAAACACGCACAGACCGAAATAAATCAGCGGTCTCCCGCGAAACAATGATTATTTGTGAGCATAAATTTATATCTGTATTGACTTGACAATCAATTTCCCAACTCGAACACAATCTTGACCCAACGCTATAAATCAAGATCAATTATTCGGAACGAGATTAAATTGTCCCTACAGATTTTATTCAAATTGAAGTCATAGAGAGCTAGATTATGACATCCACGGCTTATAATTGTTCGGTCTGGGTAAAAAGTACACCTTTAACCTTGCTTGGATCAGTTGAGATTTTGTAGTTCCACCTTCA
Organism: Kodamaea kakaduensis; assembly: GCA_030558435.1. Lineage (NCBI taxonomy): Eukaryota > Fungi > Ascomycota > Pichiomycetes > Serinales > Debaryomycetaceae > Kodamaea > Kodamaea kakaduensis. The sequence goes on from JAJMSN010000024.1 coordinate 141,279, forward strand.
TCTTGTGCCCACATAAATAAATCATTTTGTGGCTTCTAACGCTAATCTAAATCTGATTAATTTTTCTGGGGAGATTTCTTGACACATTTGGGAACTAAACTACTTAGACAACCTTGACAGAATCAATCTTGATATCGAGTACACTTCTTGCTTATGTATGCTAGTCATCGATAAATCTTATTTTATTTTCCTTCCCCTCTTGTCCAATCTTTTTTTCTCTCTCCATTTTTGCAACAAAATTACGTTTATCAATCGTCTTGGTGGTCAGCAGTCACATCTAAGAAAGGTGTACAAGGTACTGAAATCAGTGAAACAGACATTCCTCACACATACTTTGAGAGAGATACCAAAAGGCTGTCTAAGTCGACTTTAACCCCTAAATTGACCACCACTTGCACGAGGACCCTGCATCCTTCAACAGAAGCATTTGATCACCCATCATTGCACGCCCAACATTTATATCACTAAGAGTGCATCCAAGAAACAATCTCTAGTGCTACCAAGTATCAATCGGTCAGTTGCCACTATCTCGAGAACCAATTACTGTCTACATCTGTTTGTATCCAGCTACCTTGTACAATTCGGACTTGCATTCAACACATTGAATTCATCGAGTGTTGACCTTGTTACTCGAGTCGATTTGAATCCAATTTCAAAAGTTTAACTGCAATACGTCATATTAGCAGACTTGAGCTAATTATAAACTGCATACCAAGCACTGGGTCCATCGACACCTACCATTACTCAGCTTTTGAACGATATTTCTCGTGATAATCGACACATATTCAAGAGCTAGATCAATTTGATACTACTTCTCTGGTTCCCTGCTAATTAATCCAGTTTATCGCTTTGCCTAGCTAGCATTGATCGACTAAGCTCAAGTGTTTATTTATTCCCCGTACAATAATCGGTTTAAACAGATTGGATTATCCGGAACTATGAACGTCGGTCAACTCCTCTGCGGAGGTTTTCAGGGAACAACGGTTACCCCTCAAGCATACCAACTTATCGTCGAGCATCGGGTATCCACCATGATTCTCTCCCGTAAGAACGCTGTTTCTGTACCTCAAATTACCAAACTCATTCGTGACCTACAAAATATCGCGCTCAATGAGGCAAACTACAAATACCCCATAATGTTCGCCATTGACGAAGAGGGTGGAATGATGAACACTCTCTTTGATCCCGAGAATCTCACACAGTATCCAAGTGCAATGGCACTTGCTGCTAGTGGAGATTCAGAGCTCATCTACGAGGTGTCCAAGGCCATCGCGATGGAGCTCAAGTACATTGGGTTCCTGATAATTTTGGGTCCTGTGTTGGACGTTGTTACCAAACTTTCGCATCAGCTTGTAAGTGTAAGGCTGTTTGGTACTACAGTTGAAGATGTGAGCAAATACGGGTCCATATGTGCACGTGGTCTACAAGATGGTGGTCTATTCACCATGGGAAAGCATTTCCCTGGTATTGGAAACGCCACAGTGGACTCTTTGCTTGAGCTCCCAATGATCGGTGATCTGCTTGACCAAATACGTAATTTCAACTCACTCCCATTCGCACAGCTCATCAAGGAGGGTTTATTGGATGGAATTAGTGCTGCTGGGTGTGGAGTTCCTGCTATATCCCCAGACGAGACCCATGCATGCCTCTCCCCTGTGATACTTAACCAACACCTTCGCCAAGAGCTCGGTTTCGATGGTGTTGTCGTAAGCGAGTGTCTTGAGATGGATGCATTGTACCATTCCATAGGACTCGGCCAGGGTATTGTACTCGCAATATCTGCCGGATGTGACCTTGTTATGGTGTGTCACGACCTTTCGCTTCAAACAGAAGCTATCGCTCTGATGGAAAAGGCCTTGGCAAACGGGAACATTGACGAGGAAATTGTAGCGGCATCGTTTGCGCGTATTGAGCGCCTTCAAAAGCGACTCCCGGATTGGGATGCCGTTATTGAGGCTCCACAACTTTTCAGAGATGTCCACCCCGACCTTTGGGCACGACACCAGCTTATTGCAGGGGATGTGTACCAGAAATCTATAACATTGGTGCGAGACTACAGTGATACACTCCCCATTACGAAACATATAAGTGCTGGTGACAATGTTCTTTTACTCACGCCGCTTTTAAATGCTATTTACCCATCTGATCCACAGCCACGGCTCTACCATGGAGAGGAAGTGTTTCAAGGCTTTGGTAACGCACTTAGCACACACAAATTTGCTGACTCAACACCATTCAAGGTGCTCCATACCACCTATACTGCCAATGGTCTCACTGCATTGCACGAGCTGCTCATTGAAAGATCTCGTGTGGTCATTGTTGTGACACTGGAAGCCACACGTAACATGTACCAAGCAAGCATTGTGAAATATGTCTCAATTCTCTGTGGAGCTCTGCCAAACTCACTTAGTGGGAATGCATCGTATCAACAACTCAATAAACCTTTGATTATCGTGGCTACACTGTCGCCCTATGACTTCTTTTACAGTAAAAGTGTTGGAAGTGCGTATCTCTGCTGTTACGATTACACGCAAGTGGTTCTCAAAAAACTTGCTGGGGCGCTCATGGGTGACTTTGAGCCTGAGGGCTGTATACCTGGTGAGCCAAGATTCAGGCATAAACGCAAAAAGATTGAGGGAGAAAAATGTACACCAAAACGCAGGTGGTTGGTTGACGAACTTGATCTTACGCGTGATTGGGCAGGCTTGGTCAAGTTGTTGAAAAATAACTCTGAACATGTTCAAAGCGAAGCGTTTTTTAGAAAATTGTATGCGTTGCTTGGGTCCACTTCCAAAGAACAAACACATTTTGTGGTGAGAAATTCGCTGTTGAACATAATATACGGTGTGGTAATAACATGGGTGACAGGAGCAGAACACAGAGCCACAAATGGCGGTTTAGGCGGAGAAATTGATTTTGGAAACTTTGAATTCAAGACTAAGTCTGAAAACAATGCATCCGACTTGACTAGCTCTGAAAAGTCCAGTTCCATCAAAGCAGATTCATTCTTACCATCAGGTTCAATTGCGTTCCTTTTGGTAGACAAGCTGAAACGAATGCAAAGCATTGGGAAAAATCTCCATGCGAGAGCAATGCGCTACTTGTTAAATGAAAAGCAGTGCAAGCGTTTAACTCTAGGGCTGACTTTCCCCCTCTTTTCATTTCAATTTACCGAAGCCCCACTGCGTGCGGCAGCGGCATTTATGGCGAATGTTGGTTGGATATATTCACCTGGTGACCGGAAGCATGTCATGCTTTTGGAAGACCTCGAAAACTGGCTGGTCCCAAAGAAGATTTTCCGTGAGTTGATGATTGTTGGTATTCGCTTTGATATATGCACTGATGCACAAAAGTTGATGCCCCTCATTGACAAATACGCTAATGATAAGACAGACAAGGCAGACAAAAGTCAGTTGGACAAACACCAGATCAAGACCTTGTACACAGAAGCAGTTCAATATTTAACTAATACCTCTGCATATGGAGTTAAGATCATCATAGCACTTGAGCCCACAAACCAGAGTGTTATAGGATCTATTGTTCTCTTCACAAATCGGAGTCTGTTTTCAAAGCTCTATCCGTTTATTGATGAGTGTGGGCTGGATGAATTATGCGGAGGTATAATTGGCCCAGTTATTGATCCGCTGTACTCAAACTTGACTGAAATTTTCAAGTTTGGATTGATTTGTAGTGGGATAACGTTTCTCAAATCGAATTCCGGGGATGGTGATGCAAAAATGAACAAATGTATCATGATTGGAGTTAAGGACGGGAAATCATCAAGTGGAGTCAAAGATATTGGGTTTAAGGAGTGGAAGTGGTACGTGGACTCGTATGCTAAGAGAAAGTGAGTATCAAAAGAAAATTGTTCACTAGAAGAACAAAAAGGAGCTTGGAACACTGAACATCAATCTCAAAATATTTTTCATTTAACGCTCAACACTTTGTTGACAATTCCTCAAAGACATTACACTGCGGTATTAATGATTGAGTCAAGATATCCGCAATTCAGTCTTTGGCGTGAAAGCAACTACTGTATAATTAATTGTATGATAGAAAGATTCAAATGACATGTATACCTAGAATACAAAATTTAAATACTTAGAAACAGTAGCAAAGCGAGCAAACAGAGTCATTGATACTCTAGTCAGTCATTCAGGCTGTTGGTGAGAGTGAATACATGGTCCCTCATTCGAAGTCTTGGCAGGGCGGTTTTGCGAACGGGTGCGGTGATTCGTTTGCATATTCTTGACAAGAGAAAACTGCAACAATAGATCAAGTGCGTTCGAAGATATTGTATAAGAGGAGAAATCATCAAGTATTCCGCGTACACATTCCATGTCTTTGAAGTAGCCTACGAGTTGATCTCAAACAAGACCAGGTTCAAAGTACAGATGAAAATTGCAACGGGTGTTGTATGCAGTGCAAAAAATCACACGCTTAGTTGCCGTTTTTGAAAATTCGAGAAAGTATAAAGATTCGTTTTGCGGAGCAATTTGAGTTGTAGCAATTCGAATATTGAAAAATTTTTGGCGTGTACGAGATTTTTACCCATTTCCAACATCTTGGTTGGTAGCATTGCTAGCGAACGATAACTGGGTCGTTTTTATGTCCTTAACAAAACAGATTATTCCCTGCAATTATAAGTTAGCTCATGTAAATTGTTGTTAAAGAGTAATCTTAAAAAAGTACAAGGTTTCTCCACTATTTACGGTATCCGTGACTTTGCCATGAGGTCACATTCAAGACAATATCCCTGATTGTTTACGTGGCTTGAATTCTTTTGACATCAATTGTTCTCATGAAATTAAATGACTGCACCACTTTTTGCAAAAAATTATCCGAAATTCTTCATTTCCGAGTTCCCAAGAAGTTCACTTTGACCTCATTTCAACTTTCACTGGTACTTACAGAGTAGACATCCTTTGTCAACCTTAAATCCCTCCAAACCCCTTAATTTATCTTGTCATTGTCTCCTAATTTATGTTTGCTTCATCAAAAAGGCATGTGCACGCACTATTTCTTTTCACCACTTCACCCTCTTGGCCCATATTTTATATCGTGTATGAATTACTGAGAGTACCCCTAATGTTACCTTCCTTATACGATCAAGTTACATTGTCTTCATCTCTACTGGCCTTTATGTTTTTGTTTCAACGCTCCAACCTCATCAATAACGCTTCCGAGTTTTTGTGGGGAATTCGGCAATTTTTTAAACGTTCGGAGCTTCCCTCGGCGCAGATAATTGTCATCATATGCTCGTTTTGAAAATGCCAGCCTACGTCACAACAATGGATGAAAATCAAAGGCAGAATGAGTGAAAATCCCTCAGGCGTAGTATTGTACCTCCCGGAAATTGAGACTCAGCCGTGGTCCCGGGAACAAGCCGGAGAGCCCAGACAAAGTGGGGAGTATTCCTGCAGACAACAAAGACGCAATATCGTGAAAAGTAAGAGGCAAGACGAAACTTACTCCTCTCCTATTCGTATAGTCGGCCCCGGGATTTCGTCTACGTCTACATGTTACCGGTTTGTCTATTCAGCTGTCTCTTCTCATACTGTTGACACCTCTAATACTTTCAACAAGTGCTGGCAACTAGCACTGTAGTATACATTCTTTAGTTACCCGACTCCCGGGTGAGCGGAGAAGTTTGCCAGATTTCTTGCGGAAATTTGCGGGATGTTTTTCCCGACTTTTTCCTGGGTCTTTACCCCAGACTTTTCGTAAGGCTTTCCCAAAGCGGAGATTCCATTTTCCCGGGATAGCTTTTGCAGTCTAGTGGTATAAATATGGGAGCAAATATCCTCATTCTCTCTCCAGCAATTACATATTCAATCCAATATGGTTCCCCCAAACGCAGTCGAATCCAGCATTAATTTCACCGGTCATCCAACGATCAAGTCCACCGAAGACCCTTTGGTGCAGCAGCTCAGCTTGTCTGACGACGTCGAGATTCGTCACAATGCCCCACCATCGACCCTTTACGAAGACGGTTTGTTGGAGAAGGGTACCACCATCTCCTCCACCGGTGCCCTCATGGCTTACTCCGGTAAGAAGACTGGTAGATCTCCAAAGGACAAGAGAATTGTGGACGAGTCCACTTCTTCCCACAACATTTGGTGGGGTCCAGTGAATAAGCAGGTTGACGAGTTGACCTGGAAGATTTCCAGATCCAGAGCTCTCGACTACTTGAGAACCAGAGAAAAGTTGTTCGTTGTGGATGCCTTTGCTGGTTGGGACCCAAGATACAGAATCAAGGTGAGAATTATCTGTGCCAGAGCATACCACGCTTTGTTCATGACCAACATGTTGATCAGACCAACTGAAGAGGAGTTGGCCAACTTTGGTGAGCCGGACTTTACCATCTACAACGCTGGTCAGTTCCCTGCTAACGTTCACACTAAGGGTATGACCTCGTCGACCTCTGTTGAGATCAACTTCAAGGACATGGAAATGATTATCCTTGGTACCGAGTACGCTGGTGAGATGAAGAAGGGTATCTTCACTGTCATGTTCTACCTCATGCCAATCAAGCACCAGGTCTTGACTCTTCACTCCTCCTGTAACCAGGGTAACGAGAAGGGTGATGTTACTCTCTTCTTTGGTCTTTCTGGTACTGGTAAGACCACTCTTTCCGCCGACCCGAACAGAAAGTTGATTGGTGATGACGAGCACTGCTGGTCCGACCAGGGTGTTTTCAACATTGAGGGTGGATGTTACGCCAAGTGCTTGGACCTTTCTGCTGAGAAGGAGCCAGAAATCTTCAACTCCATCAAGTTCGGTTCCATCTTGGAGAATGTTGTCTACGACCCTCTCACCAAGATTGTTGACTACAACGACCCAAGCATCACCGAGAACACCAGATGTGCTTACCCAATTGACTTCATCCCATCTGCCAAGATCCCATGTTTGGCTGACACTCACCCAACCAACATTATCTTGTTGACATGTGATGCCTCTGGTGTCTTGCCTCCAGTGTCCAAGCTCACCAACGAGCAGGTGATGTACCACTTTATCTCTGGTTACACCTCCAAGATGGCTGGTACTGAGGAGGGTGTCACTGAGCCACAGGCCACTTTCTCGGCTTGTTTCGGTCAGCCATTCTTGGTCTTGCACCCAATGAAGTACGCTAAGCAGTTGAGTGACAAGATTTCCCAGCACAATGCCAACGCCTGGTTGTTGAACACTGGTTGGGTTGGTGCTTCCGCTGCTAGAGGTGGAAAGAGATGTTCTTTGAAATACACAAGAGCTATCTTGGATGCCATTCACTCTGGTGAGTTGAGCAAGGTGGATTACGAGGTGTTCCCAACCTTCAACTTGAACGTTCCAAAGTCATGTCCTAACGTCCCATCCGAGATCTTGAACCCAACCAAGGCCTGGACCGAGGGTGTGGATTCCTTCAACAACGAGATCAAGAGTTTGGCATCGAAGTTTGCTGACAACTTCACCAAGTACGCCGACCAGGCAACTAAGGAGGTGCAGGCTGCTGGCCCAACTGTGTAGAGGGATGAAGACGAACGACGAGATGAGCACATAAATTATAAGAGGTTACGGGCGAGCCCGTTCAATGGAAGATCATAAAGATTAATGTAGTCAAATGTAGCAATTAAAAATTGGGCGATATTCACATGTGATTTTTCACTATCAGTGTGTTGCTCAGTATATTGCTTATGTAATGAAATTTGCACCCAAATATTGGGACGCACATCATCGATTCCTCGGTACAAGCTATGTCAACCTATGCCGTTAAATTTCTTTGCTCGAATCAACGCATCGTCGTGAATGACAGTTGCAATTATAAATGAAAATCTAAGCACCTGGTGTAAAATCAAGGTCGAATCAAGGTGTCCTTTACTTTTTTGTCGACAAGATAAGACTCCTGTGAAGTCTTACTCCTGTGAGTCTTAACTCTAGACACATATTTGACTAAAAACAAGGAGGCACATATATCCAATGAAGAACAAGGGGGCTTCAAGTTCGGTAAGGTTGCAAGGGCTAACTGGTTTTACCAGCGGAACACCGTGAAATCCTGCAAAAAATTTTGTGAATTGTACAGCTCCCGAACACAAAAGCAGGTGTGCTAGTACAAGCGTAGAGCGATAAAATGCCACTGGAATGCCGCTCTTGTTTTAGAGCTGCTGGTTAACTTGTAATCAAAAAAGACACTGCGAGAATTAGGTGGGGGATCAATTTGCTTTTCCTACGAGACTTCATTCCCAATAATTGCAAACGCTTACTTAAGTCACTAGGCATAGACGTAAAACTGTCAAAGAAAGATCCAGGTGGACAAGAAAAAGCCGTTCCAAAATTTGGCTGCTTATGCTCCGTACAACAGTTATCATTGACAAGATTACTCAGCAAAAAAAGAAATCCTGTGGTTGGCTTAGCTCGGCAAGCACGAGACCAGGCCGACGAAGTGAAGTAGAACCCTGATGGTTGCTGGAAGTGCTTCGTTTATTCTCACATTTTTATAAATTTCACATTTAAGGTTTCCAGGTATTATGTAGCTTGGGTAAATGTTGAAATACAACATGGGAGCCTGAGTGAATTTCCAAATAGTAAGGGAGTAAATGGACACTCGAGGTGTTGACACAGTTGGCATTGATGCGATCGGAGCAACTGCCAAGCTTCATTTGCTTGCATCTACGAAGCTCGCCTCATTTTTATTTTTAGCAGGTATACTTTCATGTCGAAGAGCATTGAATCCTCTTTAAGAATTTTAGGAGTTACGCAGCACCCTGAATTTTGCAAGAAATAGAACTGTTGATACGGACGTTGTAAAGCCGAACTGATGGGGCCCTAGTTTGTGTAATTGATTTACGTGTTAAAAATACGTGGGAATTCGAGGGCCAGGCTGCAACAAAAACTAGGTTGTAGTATGACGTGAGGTACAAGAGTTTTTGATAAATGCAATACGACCACACTCACGGGGTGAAATAGAGGTGTTAACGTGGTTTAAGAAGTCTAAGTGGCTTATGGAAAAGTTGTTGGTAAACGTTGCAATGAGCCGATACCCAGGACCCCAGGACCGTGAACGTAGTTATTCCGAAGCTTAAAATGACGTAATGTTGTAATTCTACAAATTTTAGTGGAAGGAATAAGCGGGGCACTCACTAGTCCTTGGTTCAATTGAGCCTGATTCGAGTTACCAAAGCCCTGACATAGCGAAGTCTTGAATTTGAGAAAATTTCATCCACTTCAATTTCAGATGACTTTTTGGGCTCTCGTTTCTTGATCTCGTTTCTGGATTTCGGGCAAAAATCAATAATCTAGGTCTAACTGATAAGCAATCAAGTGGACTGACCACGCCACTCTAGCGCTATCCTTAATTTGCCCATGTCACAGTAGATCACTTCTGGCCATTCATGGGGAACACTTTGTGTAATTTGTATATGCAAGATGGACAAAAACACAAAAACGGCCATTAAATGCTATCTCCTTGAGCCACACTACAAGTGATGATATTAGGACCCCGAGCCGTAGAGATGATGGAAGCAACATGGTCGATCTTGATCGGTTCGACTCTTTCGTAATCGGGAACTTACCATTGGGTGCAGGGAGTGAAGATTAAATATGCAACAAGGAGCCCCAACTAAGAGCCCTGCCAGAGCTAAGGAGAATTTAGTTAATAGTTGCCCACGAGAAGTGCTTTTGTAGAGCAGTATATTTTCAAGAACTAGAATGTGCCATTCGAGAGGCATATATTTGCCGGTGATTTTATTGGAGAGGTAAAAGATAAGCCTGAATTTGTTTTCAGTATTTACGAAAATTCATTTACTCCATATATTTACGAGAAATTACCCCCTCCTTTCGTATGTGCTATTGTTCTTGGTGCTGCAATACCACAAGTGTTTGGACACCTCCAGTATCTTATCGCTATCTCAGTCACTTAGGAGGCAATACAGTAGTAAAGCGCATCTCGTTTGTGAATTTTGATGACATATGCAAAGAAATACCTCGCCTTTCAAGGTTTGTGAACTCGTTTTACTCTGCCCAATTCGGGATGCGGTACGTTTTGCCGGAAAATTGCCGATACACTTTTCACTGCATCAGCACTATTCACAGCTATTGGGTGATATAAGAAGGAGCATATCAACGCGAAACTGGGCCAAAGAGACTAAAGGAAATCCTTCTTAAATAAGAAACAAACTTCCATTATTTCAGCTCACAAAGTTCAGCAAAGCAACTTCAGGCTCACCTTCAACAGTCGGTCTGAGTAAACATTGTCAACTTACACCGACCAGATTGTTTGCAACTACTTAAATACTCACACTTTCCCCACTGTCTCCCAGGATCGTTTAACCACCGTCATATACTGCAAGTATGTTTCTTCTCATTGGGCTCGCAGTCCTCATCTACATCGTCATGGACATGGTGATGGAAAGACATCTCAAAAGCAAGCTAGGCGCTAAAAACCCGACGAACGTTGAGAGTGATGGTAGATTGGGCTTCAAAATGGCAAAGCACCTTGTTGCTGAGTCCAAGAAGGGCCGTTCTATGGAGCTCTTCCTCGAGCGTTATGCCAACCTTCACGACCCCAAGGTAGCCACTTTCAAGACCAAAGTCTATGGCGCTGATCTTTTCCAAACCGCTGATCCTGAAAACATCAAGGCCATGCTCGCTACCCAGTTCAAGGACTTTGGCCTTGGTCTCCGTCACAAAATGTTTCTCCCCTTCCTTGGTGATGGTATCTTCACTTTGGATGGTGAAAAATGGAAGCACACGCGTGAACTCCTCAGACCGCTGTTCCTCAGAGAGAGAATCAGTCACTTGCATCTCTTGGAAGAGCACGTCCAAAAGCTTGTGTCCACCATTCGTGAACAAAATGGTGCCAAGTTTGATATTCAGGAGCTTTTCAACAAGCTCTCGTTGGAATACTCCACCGAGTTTCTCTTTGGAAACCCACTGAGTGTGTTGGGTGCCAAGGATGGTGAGGACACTGTTTTGTCCAGCAAGAGTAGGTTCGGATCCGCGTTTGACTTTTGCCAGAGATACACCATGTACAGAGTATTGGTCCAGAAACTTTACTGGATTTACAGCTCCAAGGAGTACCACCAAAACTGTGATACAGTCAAGGAGTTTGCAGAGAAGTTTGTGAATGTTGCATTGGCACTTCCAAGGGAGGAACTTGAAAAGAAGAGCCAGGAAAAGTATGTGTTTTTGTATGAGTTGGCCAAGCAGACCAGAGACCCCAACCTCATCCGTGATCAGTTATTGAATGTGTTGATTGCAGGAAGAGATACGACTGCGGCGTTGCTCACGTTCTCGATCATGGTACTCACAAAGAGAAAGGATGTGTTTGCCAAGCTCAAAGCCGAGGTTCTTGAGATGTTTGGTGACAACCAAACCACCAACCTTGAGGACATCAACTTTGATGCCTTGAAGAAGTGCGAGTACTTGAAGGCATTCTTGAACGAAGTCTTGAGATTGTACCCACCAGTGCCCAAGAACTCCAGAGTGGCTTTCAAAGACACGACACTCCCAAGGGGTGGTGGTCCTACAGGCGAGGACCCTGTTTTGGTGAGGAAGGGCCAGAACATCATCTACTCGATCTATGTGATGCACAGGAATCCTGAGTATTATGGAAAGGATGTGTTGGAATTCAGACCAGAAAGATGGTTTGAGGAGAAGTGTAGAAAATTGGGATGGGCTTACCTTCCATTCAATGGAGGACCAAGAATCTGTTTGGGTCAACAGTTTGTGTTGACCGAGGCAAGCTACTTGATGGTGAGGTTGTTGCAGATTTTCAATGGGTTCGACATGGGGGACGAGGAGATCATGTTTGATGCTTTGTTGACAATGTCGGTTAAAGGGCAGTTGATGGTCAGTGCGACCGAATAAGCCTAAAGCTCGACGAAACCAGATTGTTGACATAACCAGGACTATCGACTTCAAAGGAATTTGGTAAAGGTTTTTTGTGGGCAACTGCCTATGAACAGATCTCGGACAACCATCGAGTTCGGGTGTATACGATTCAAGAATTGAGGACATTTCATTACGCTAAATTGTACTGGTACACTGGCAAATACCGAAGTAACTGATGGTTGATACTCAAACTAGAAAATAGAGAAGTCTTGGATCCCAGGGAGGTGTTATGATAGTCAAGAAAGACATTGTTATGTGATGCTAGCAAGGGCTGGAGAGGCTAGGAACGACAGGAGAGCTATGCTGTTGGTGTGTTGAAGCAAACGTATATAAACTCAAGAATTCATTATGGACCATTAACTTGACGATAGAACAAAGATTGTTTTATGTTGTAGTTATGAACAGTTTTCTGTTCATCTAGTCTTGAGAGTGAAAACTGTTCATTCAGTCTTAACAGCTTTCAAGTTCCACTGTTCATCTGGTACAATTTCCACTGTTCATCTGGTACAATTTCCACTGTACATCTGGTACAATTTCCACTGCTTGTCATGAGACCAGAGAAGCTTAATAGTATCTTGGATGGAATTTGGAAGAAATCGGTATGTATTTACAAGAATAAGATAAGGAAATATGGTGGGGAGCGGAATAAAAACTTAGCCACCATTTGCACATGAATTTCGAACGGTGTTTAATTCACCCGACGAAGATCGTTGAAGTAATTTTAGACGGCCATCGCTCAAAAGCCGTATCGTCTCTTCTCTTGTGAATAACGAAGAGTAATTGAAGAGACTCTTCCATCACCTACGGTCCAATTTGTATGATAAGTGTTGGATATTGATGAAAAATAACGACACTTCTGCATCGACACTTCTCTTCGACACCTTTTTTGGACAACTTACTATCTACAGTGTAGCAATCCAGATTGGTGACGACATGTTTCCGGAAATTCGAAGGATGTAATCCACAAATCCGGCCTTCAACGAGGGGAATTTGCCCGTCTTATACCCGTTTTTTTTTTGTATGAGTTTTGCTAATCTTGGTGAAATACTTGTTGGGATTGCGTATCAATAACGCCTGAATTCTTCCGCTGTGCATGATTGATTCGGTTAGTTCAAAGCCTTGGTCTTCCGAGAGGGAAGAATTTGCCTTTTTCTTCCCCCCCTTTGCACTGAACATTGCGGCTGTTGACTCGACTAATTGTTCATGTGGGAACCTGACTGTTCATGTGGGAGATAATGACAGATAAAGAGATAATAGTTACCTTAGATACTGTCGAAAGTTCTCCGGAGGCTTTTAGGTGTAAAAAGTTCGGACCTCAAATTGCAATGCCTTCCGAAACTTGCATGTGAAATCATTCCTCTGTGTTGTTGTATTCGGACTTTGCGGGGAGGGTCACACAAACCGTCAAGAAGGTGGCAATAACAATAGTATAACGGAGGGGAAACAATAATGAGGAAGCTCGGTTTCATGTTCCATCATCATCACATTATCGTTTTCCCTTGTAATGTTCATTCTCTCAACACCTCGAAAAAGAACACCCAGATCTGCCCTCGAATGTCGGAAAAAGTCCCTCCCATCTATGTCCGAAGCAGCGTGTACTTCCTATCAAAACGAGGCTTCAAAGACTCATGAATCTGCTCTAGTCGCTTATCATTTTTCACGCTAGCACTTTGAATTATCAAGATGCCCCAATCAGTATGTCCGCACCTTGCATATCAATATTACGCACGTGAAAAATTCAACCCAAAAATTCCGTTTCGTACATACAATTCTCAAGCACAAAAACGGCCCGGCCAACACAACATAAATGATATAAATACTGCTGTCGGACTTGCTTTATCGGACTTACTCAGCAAATTTAAACACATCCTAGTTGCTAAATCATAAGGTTGTTGAAATTAAGTCATTATCAACTACAAGACTCGATTCAACTTACAGCTAGAACTATATCAGCAGTACCAACTTAGATTCGCTACTTGATAAGATGACACTCGTACAAAATATCGTGGCTCAAATAACGTCATCTTGGTACTCCATTATTGGAGCTGTCCTTGCGGTCTACTTCTTGTCCTCATTCGCTACGTCTTTTTATCTCAAGAAGAAGTTTGGAACCGGTGATCCGTATATTTACAGTGATGGTGTGAGGGGATTCAAGGTATGGAAGGAAATGAGAGAAAAGAAGGAATCCGGTGATCTTCTCTACTGGACACGTCTGAGATTTATGGAACTTGAGAATTCTAACATCAAAACCGTTGTGTTCTACTTGTTGGGTCAGCCAATCGTCAACACTATGGACCCAGAAAATGTCAAGGCTATTCTTGCAACCCAGTTCTCCGACTTTTCACTCGGATTCAGACACGGCCAATTCTTCCCACTTTTGGGTGATGGTATCTTCACTTTGGACGGCCAAGGATGGAAGCACTCTAGAGCATTGTTACGCCCTCAGTTCGCTCGTGAACAAATTGGTCATGTGAAACTTCTTGAACCTCACGTCCAGATGCTTGCCAAGCACATTGCTAAGAGCAAGGGTGCCAAGTTTGATATCCAGGAATTATTCTTCCGCTTGACTGTGGATTACGCAACCGAGTTTTTGTTTGATCAGTCTGTTGGTACTCTCGACGACGGAACCGTTGAATCGACCGGCTCTGTGAATGCTATCGAATACGCCGGTAAGTCCAGGTTTGCAGAGTCGTTCAACTTCTCCCAGAGCTACCTTACTCTCAGAGCCATGATGCTGAAGTTGTACCCTCTTCTTAACTCCAAGAAGTTCCGTGATTCGAATGCCAGAGTTCACGACTTTGCTGACACCTATGTCAACTATGCTCTCTCATTGTCTGAGTCTGAATTAGAGGAAAAGTCTAAGGGTGGTTACATTTTCTTGTATGAATTGGCTAAGCAGACCCGTAATCCAAAGGTTATCAGAGACCAGTTGTTGAACATCTTGGTCGCAGGTAGAGACACCACCGCTGCTTTGTTATCGTTCTGCTTCCTTGAATTATCGAGAAACCCAGAGATTTTGGCAAAGTTGAAGGAAGAGATCTTCAGTAAGTTTGGAGAGGGTGAAGATGCCAGAGTTGACGAAATTACCTTTGAGTCTCTCAAGAAGTGTGAATACCTCAAGGCTTTTATCAATGAGGCCCTCAGAATGTACCCATCTGTTCCCCAGAATTTCAGAATTGCCACCAAGGACACCACTTTGCCAAGAGGTGGTGGTAAGGATGGTAGCCAACCAATCTTGGTTAGAAAGGGCCAGAACGTGATCTACCCAATGTTTGCTATCCACAGAGATGTCGATAACTACGGTAAAGATGCTGACACATTCAGACCAGAGAGATGGTTTGAGGAGAGAAACAGAAAGATTGGTTGGGCCTACCTTCCATTCAATGGTGGACCAAGAATTTGCTTGGGTCAGCAATTTGCATTGACAGAAGTAAGTTATGTTGTTGTGCGGTTGTTGCAAATGTTTGGTCATGTTGAGCATGATGGATCTATGGTTTACCCTCCAAAGTTGGCGAGCGACTTGACGATCAGCTGCTTGGGAGGTGTTAACATCAATGTATACTAATGACGTAAATGAGTAACACACTGGAAAAGGAATAATGACAATACAAATATATAATGAAGTTTAGTGTAGCAAGCGATAATTGAATTTAGCATAAGGACTGGTGACTTTGATTATTGGGGTGTCGGTGTTTTGAGTGAAATTTTTCGCAGCAATTCAATTTTTGACTTTCATATTGCTGGTACTTTCATGGGTTATGAATGCACCTTATAAATTTTGTAATTAATCGATTGGATAGTCCCCTAAAATATCACCATGTCCTTTGAATCAGACAAATGGACCAAGGTATTCAAGGTGCCATCTATCTGCACATCAAGATTCGAAGATGAGCAATGTTCAAGCACTTTGACAGTGTACTTTCCCCGAGTAGTTTAATGTAGACATACGTGTTGAACTTCTCGTCACTTGAGAGTACACTCTTTTGTTCACTCGTTCCTAATAGGTCTTAGCGTTTCCCCATCAATTCGATAATTCCGAAGACTAGAAATTATCTTTATAGTCCAAGATTGAAATCAACTAGTAAACATGAAGTTGTAGTTATCTGCCAATGACCAAAATTTTGAAAGGAAAAGAATTACGACGGTGGGTTCGTATTCACTTTCATAGTAACGATTTGAAAGAAAACTCCATATTAGTTCATCAAACAAAATGATTAAGCATGAATAAATACAACTCTTGAACATTCATCCATATAATGCTTCTTTTTGCACTTTTCAACTGTCCAATTGTGTTAGTTCACCTGAAGCACAAAAAAGTAGACCAAAAGTAGACCGTGAGTAGACCATAAGCAGACCGATTTTAAAATTATGGTGGCATAGTAGACACATATCTTTTCTGTCAGTAAGCTTTTCAAAACAGTTTCTTGAACATATACATTTACGGCTTTCCTCCTTGAATTTTCACCATCTCCAGCAAACTCTTTGCCAGCAAACGTGTGGTCTGTCGATCATTGTTCGAGTAATCTCTAGACAGATAAGCTACATTTGTGTAGTTCTTAGTGAAACATTAAGTCCAGAGTCCCGCGTGGGTAGCCAGTGCAAAATAAATTATGTTTTGCAACATTTAATTGAGATCGTTCACAACTTTTTCATTCATCGTTTCGCGCTCACTTTTTGTTTTCAAAAAAAGCTAGATTCGCAGTGCTCATCTAGCTTTTAAACATGTCCTTCACTTGGTCTCAGTCTCTCCAAGACTGCTATAACCACATCAAACTAACGGGGTCTGCGGATCCAATCCAAGTGCAGTCAATACTTCCTACGCTTCAATCCCTTTTACAGGTACCTGCTCGTAGCGAATCATCGCGCAATAAACTTACAACCAAACCAAACGAAGATGACTTTGTTGTCGTAAACATCGATGATGTGGAGTATAAAGTCAACCAGGCATTCATTCAGGATGTTTCCAGTTTAGCTAGTGAATTAGACCTCGACGAATTGGCCACCGTACAGTTGTTGTACCACGCCGAAGAAACACAATTCAAAACGGGCACTTCCCTTAACGACGCAGGAAGAATCGCGTTTTATACGCGGTACCACTATATTGTGAACATTGTGGGATTCCTAGTGGAAAATGGCGAGTTTAAACTTACCCTCGATACAGTTCTTCTGAGTTTTGAAAAGCTCTATAACCTTCTTGGAAACCTCAGCAGCGCCGTGGAGAAGCAGGTGGTCACCAGTAATATTGACGATTTGTCATTTGTAACGTCAATCAACTACTCAAAGCGTCAGATATCGCAGCTTCATGATTCGTTGGCCCAAATCCTCTTTGGGTTGGTAAAAAAGCAAGAAGTGTATACTTTGGAAGACTACAAGAAACTCGCAGCCCATGTTTCAAAGAATATCGGCGACAATGACTCTTACATTTTGCATTACCTCCCAGTTTTGTTGGAGATGGTAAGTGAACCAGCAGAAGATGATTCACCAGAAGCATCGAATCGTATGGCGTCATTTCACCAACACTTTACAACTACCCTCAAAAACGACCACTCGCTTTGTTGCGTTGATGACACACTTGATGTTTCCAAGTCTAAATTGCGTCCTTTTGAGATTATTGTTTCTGCAAACTTCTTTTCTGTATTGACTACTTGGTGCAAGAAATCACCTGCCAGAACCGCAAAGTACGATTACAAAGAGGACATTTTAAAGTACATTGAATGGCTCATAGATTATGAATTGATGGATCGTGTCCTCAGTGTTGCCGCTGAGTCATGCAATACCGACAACTTCAATTTTGACTGGAGTAATCTCTACGACTTCCGCTCACTTTTGCAAAGAACATCCGAGAGGTTTGTCCCTGCAAAATTCATATGCCCGCAAGCCCAAAGATTGAGAGAGATTAACCTAGAGAATGTGAGGTTGTTACTCGACACCAGCTCTTATGGAGTGAGCCCAGTGTTTGTTGAAAACATGCTTGCGCCTTTTCTTCATTTGTTTTTTACATCCTTCATTACCAACTTTGCATTGGTTCTTATCTCTCTTCGTGACTCCGAAGAAGATTTGTTGCTTTCTACTGGTAAGGAGATCGATGATGAAGATCGGAAGGTGGTGAAAGTGGACGAATTAGCCGTGAGATCAGATCTTGAAAGGTTCTATCTTGCTTTTGCATACACTTACAATAACAGGCAACTGCTCTGTAATCTTTTCTGGGCAAGTGAGCACTTCTCACTGGACTTGATGGGATTCTTGTCTTGGAGTTTAAGCAACAATACTTCTCCATTGATCACAGCCACTTTTTGCTTGGTATTGGGTTCATTAGCACTGGGTGGACCCGATGCAAGTATGCGCATATGGGACATTCTTGCCAAGAGTGATTCGGCAAAGGGAGATTACACGAAGATTACAATCAACACTATCATCGATTCTTTACATTATTATCTTGATTCGCTTTACGAAAATTTTGAGGACGACTTGAATAAAAGAGTCAAGCTTCACCAAAAGCGCCAAGAGTTCTTGTTTTCTTCTCATAATAAAGAAGCTGATGATGAAAGGGTGGTCATTGAGTTATCGGAGGATTCCATAGTTTTCATCCTGGGATTTCTCCAATTGATTTGCTCGATAGTGAGAAATTTGGGAGGCAGAGATGCATTCGATAAATCAGGAGGCTCAACATCAGGTTCTGGAGTCTCATTTGCCCGTTCGTCCCACATAAAATCTGTTGCATTTACTCGCTTCTATCCTATAATTACGGGTTTTCTCAAGTTCGACAACCTTGTTGCGGGCAAAAGTCTCTGTGTTGACGTGAGCGTTAGCAGTCAAGGGAAACCCCTGTTGATTGATCTTTCTAACGTGTTGGTGGATCCAGAAAACAGAATAGTCTTGGTAAATCTTATGCTCGCTCTTTTGAGCGACTTTGCTGTGGATGCTCCTGTTTCGGTTAGGTATGAAATCTGGAGAATCGTAGATAAATGGATCTACCAGAGTCTTCCTGCTTTGAGCACGACTGACAAGGATGAGAAGGATTTAATGCTTTTCCCACATCATGCAAACAAACCTAAATACTCAACAAGAAGGAACTTGCGCATCAACCAAGCGTTCCAGCACAACTTGACCGACTTGTCTCAGGTGAAAAATTTTGTTAACTTGTTGGGTAGGCTTCTTCAAGGTGGCGAGGACATTCAAGATGTTGGCACTAATGAGACAATGGCTATTAGTAACGGACCTAATGATGCAACTAATGGGGGACCTACAGACAGTGCAACCAACGCAAATTCTTTGTCTAATACTGCTAGTGGAAATGCTGGTGCCCTTACAAAGTTCAATGAAAAGCCCAACCCAGTCACGTACTTCCTCCCCTTCCCCGTGGACCTTGGTCAGCTGTACCGCTTCCAAGTGGGCATTTGGCCATACATCGAGTACCTCATGGTTTCTGTTTATGGTGAGTCTCACACAATGACAAACGAAGTAGACAAGTACAACTTGCAACTCCAAATTGTGGATATTATTCAAAAGACTCTCAATGATGTGGACTGGGTCTACCTCGACCTGACTGCTGCTTGTGTAAGAAGAAAAGAAAAGGGGGCATTTGTGGATTCGTTTTCGTATAAGGCTCACAAAGAATCATCACTTCGTGGAAAGAATGGTGAACCCTTTGTTCCTGACAACCACTTCGTTTCTCAATTGCCCGAAGTTCATTTGGACTTTTCGTTGTTTGTTCGTTCGCATCCGCTGGTTGCCATGTTATCTTATCTATTTGACGATCGTGTGCACAGGTCACTCTTTGGCCTGATCAATGTTGGTAATGACGCCACTCAAAATTCTCGCTTGGCTTTACTAGTCCACAAGAGCTTGGACATAGTCAAGTCTGTGCTTAAATTTGAGGAAACTTTTATTACTACATTGGTACCGGTTTGTAAAAAGAGAAACGAAGAGAGTGTCGAAAAGAATGATAAAAATGAAAAGAAAGATTTACTTCACCTTGATGTTTACATTCCAAAACTGGTGGGAACGCATGGTTTTGCTGATTTTTATGAAGTTTTGTTGTTTAATCTTCCTGTTGTTTCGCATCTTGCATTGTATGTCGGAAACAGTGACACTAATATTGCAAGTACATCGTTAGCCATTCTTTCCAAGGTTTCTGCGTCTAAGTATTTTGCACCTCTGACAGATGCTGTCTTGAGTCGCAACCGGTTGTTGAGTACTTTCGAGAGTGTGAATGAATCTAGAACTATCAAGTATGCATTCATTGACCAATTCGAAAATGATCTGGACCTTGATATCAAATTTCAAATTCTTGAATTTCTCAACAAAGATCTTGCTTCTGCTAGTGGTCCTAAGGTAGCCCATTTCTTATTGGGATATGTGATTCAGGGTGGTAATTTGCACATCGCCAATTTCCACGCGGACCATGAGAATCTGCTTCTCAAAACCCTTTTGTCAACCTTAGGCGTCGCTTTGGGACTCATTGCAGATGTCGATTACTCGAATGGCAATGTCCAAATGATTGAGATTGGACCTGCAAAATTATCTGCTTTGATTTTGGAGTTGTTGATCAAGCTTTGCAGTAACCCATTGAGTTCAACCATCACGCTTGACTACCTTCGCGAGGCTGACAATTTCTTTGAAAAGCTCATCAAGTATCAACCAAAGATTGATCTTGACACTTTATGGTCTGGGAACAGATTCGAGGGTAGTTTGGAAGAGGAGACGAATTTTACGGAATCGCAAACCAGTTTGGAAACTTTCTTCTCCTTCCTTCGTCAAAGAAACCTCATTCTTCAATACTTGTCCCTCGAGTTTCACAATATCACTCTGCTGTCAAAGAAAGACTACTATGTTAAGTTACTTTTGAACAGCAGCGACTTCTTGGACGGTTCGCCCAAAATTCTCAACTTTTTGGATGTGCTCAACTTCAATTTCCACTCATTCGAAGTTCATTCATACGAAGACTTGAACGTTCCTTATAACCTTCAGTATATCGTGGAGCAAACAAGAACTGACCCATTATTCTTGAAGTCGTTGATTGACAACAAATGCGGTAAAATTGGAGAACTTCAATTTGGCCAAGATGGAGGTCGTATTTCGAAGTTTGTCTCCAAATACTTGGCATCCACCAAATTGAGGGAGATTCAACTCGCATGCCTTCACTCGTGGTGTCAGCTCATTGAGATTCTTATCACGGATACAGGAGTCAACCTCAAGCTCTTCATTCTTCAGGTTCTTCAGGTGATTCTTCCAAAGATTAATGATTATTTGGAGCTGGACATTTCCTTCTCGGAAGAGTTGATCTCGTTGGGCGTCCTTCTCTTTGATTTGTATGACACGGAGATCTTGTCTGCCTGTGATAGCGACGAAGCCTTCGTGTTGGGAATCGAGCGGTTGCTTCCTCTTTTCAAGACAGGCGTCTCTGGAATTCTCAACACAAACTCTACACCATCGTTGAGATCTGATTTGTATGTTCTCACCAACAAATTTTTATTGAAGGTCTTTGAGAGGAGAACAAAAGAAAAAGATGACAAAAAGGACACACATAATCATATCAGGAACAAGGTCGTCAACAAACACACAGTTCCAAACGACTTTTACAGTGAAGACACTAACGGGAAAACCACCAAAACATACAACGCGCACCTTCTCAAAGAAGTTATGAGTATTCTTTCTTCTGTTGACCAAAAGTTAGTTGAGATTGTATGCAACGACTCGATATACTCGGAAGGAGCGTCACGTATCACAAGTATTCTTCTTCTTGAGTCCTTGGTTCATCTTTCGGCCAAGAATGCATTGGATGTCATGGTTAAGAACAATTACCTCCTTCTTTTGGTCCGTTCGATCAAGAGGACCGATGAGATGCTCCTGATATGTTCTGGGGACTCCCCGGGTGTCAGTATGGAACTGTTCCTTTATGAACTTACTGCCTTCAAGCTGACCCTCTATCTCCTCATTCGTGTTGCTCAGCTGAAGGCGGGGGCCTTGCAACTCATCCAGTGTGAAATCTTCTCGATTTTGAAACAGTCTAATCTCTTAAAGATTAACCCAGATCTTGGAACCGCTTTGCGCATTGACGAGCAGCCCGACACCAAGAGCTTCAAGATCAACCTTGTACTTGACACTCCATATGCTTTGAACGATGTGGTTGGGCAAACCCACGATACTGACATTTCTTACTATGAATTTTTAGTGCCTGTCTTCCAATTAGTATCGACACTCGTTCTTTCCATGGGACCAAGTTACAAGCCAAGTATTTTCCAGGCAAGGGAGTTGTTGAGAGAGGTTAACCCGTTGGTCGTGGGAGTCATCAAGAGAGATGTCTTGGTTGAGAACTACAATGTGGGTGAGAAGATTTATGGTGGAAACAGCTATGCGGGTGTGGGATTGAGAGAATTGCTGAGGTTGTTTGTTTTATTGGATCTGTTGACGAAAGATTGAGTGGATTCAACAGCATGAAAAAAACGACAGAGAATCTTCAATAAAGATGAAGGTCAAAATTTTTTGAATGTGAATTAATGTTAATAGTAATGTAAATTATAAAAAGTATCGAGAAGCTTTTGTTGTAAGTCTTCTATGTAAACATAAATTCAAGCTGCAAATGTGATCAATTTGCTGTGAACTTGTCGTTGATCAAGTGTAGTTAGTGCCAAAAACCCCGGTTCAGACAACTTTAGCAGTTGAAGGTTTTAAGAAAGATTCATGACTTGAAGAGGTGTACGATATTAGAGGCTTATTCATCTTACATCTTTCTTCAAGCCTATTCTCAAGACTCGTTGCTCGATATTCCATCTTTTCAACGATATCAAATTGAGTTTTTCGCTCCATTCAATCGTTTTTCAACAATGTCAACTATTTCGGATTCAAAGACCGACCCATCGAACTTCCTCGGTAACATTACTGGAGGCGCTGTCTTAGTGAAGCTACACACTGGTCTTCAATACTCTGGTATTTTGCAGAGTATCGATGGGTTCATGAATATTGTTTTAGAAGAAGGAAAGGAGATGGTGGGAGACAAAGTCAGCAGGACTTACGGTGACGTTTTCATCAGGGGTAATAATGGTATGTATACTCGATTCGCACAGGATCACTCAATCAGGGGAACAAGATAGGTGGTGAAATTGAACCACTTGATGATTTGGAATGAAGAGGTCTCGAATGCGGCCGATGAGCCAACACTCAATGGATAAAACAACAAATGCAGCAGAAACGAGATGTCTGGAGGAAGGCATAAGCTTGCAATCAAAAGATTTGGTTTAGTCCTTATGATTTCGAAAAGTCTTCTTAATCGAATCTACAAACTTCCCAATCGAATCCACGAACTAGATATCCACTTTTGAATTCTGCCGATAGCCATTCAGATCCTATGTGCATATTCAACGTTTCATTTACTAACAAACAGTATTATATATAAGTGAAGCCTAAGGAGCCTGATTAAGGAAGAACCTAATAAAGGGAAAATAGCTTAATAGAAGGAAGAAATGTTGAATTGTAGGCTTGCATTTGATGGAATGAAAGACATTGGATGAAATCAGAAATAATTGAAATTTCGATCACTCCTAAGTGAATCTCCTATCCAAATCGAGTTGGTAACTTCCGTTGGTTCGATGATAGTGAAGAGCTGAGAATTGATTATTGCTTCAATCAGAATTGATTATTGAGGAACCAAGCTTATCAATTGAGCAAGAATTAAATTCTGTGGAATTTGACTCTTGAATGAACCTAGAGATGATAGCACTCTTGAACAAGTTTTGGGTTTTCCATTTAGAGATTCAGTCACTTTCAAATGGTCTGAGATAAGAAGGTAAAAGTAGCTATAGATCGACTTAAACAGCAAGAAATTTCAACTTATCTATATAGGATTGTCGTACCCAATCTGCATATCGTTAACTTATAACGAACCCGCATGAAAATGATCTATAGAGCGTATCAATCTTCTAAATAGTCCTTCAAGAAGCCTTGCCATTAATAATCTGGATGCAACTCAATACTGAATATCCCCGCTAAAAGTCATCTTTTAATTTCTATTTGCAAATTACTCTCACAAGAAGAGGCACTATATTAGCTCATGATTTCCTTACGAGTTGATCCTCTGTACTTCACAGTCTTCAATTGATGACTGTACTCTTCTGATCTGATGCTACGCGTTCACGTGATCTCAAAGTTCTGACCATCCAATCACAGTAGGTCCACTTCGGCGGTCGTGTCCGGTCGAAAGTTTCCTTCAATAGGAGTAGTCAAAAAAAAAGTGGAAGAAAACACAATTCAGCACCATTATGTCGTTCGTCATTAGAAGACAATTGTCTACCCTTATCCCACCTAAGATTGCTTCTGCTAAGGTATGTAAATTCACGCGGTAAAATGAACCAGGATAGTGATGAAGCTTTTCGAAACAACGCCAATCAGAACCGATTGAGAACTATGAAAGATCGATGAAAAACCGAAGAGCCGATGAAAACAGTCCACAGATACGAGGCGCGGATCAACCACTATCAAGCAATGTAAGACTCTGGACCCAACAGTACTACGAGCGAACTTTGAGGATGATCCAAGAGAAGAAGATACAAGCCGAAGATACAAGCCGAAGAATGCCAGCGAGAAAAAAGAGATCGAATTTCAACCATTACTGAGCATTTGACATATCAATTAACAAGCTACCAATTTCTCCTCCCATTTCGATTAGTTGCATTAAACCAGTGATGCTGATCAGAGTTTTAACAATTTTGGCTTCGATACTCAGATTCGAATGGGTTTTGGTGGAGGTCGATGGCCTACACCTGAACTGCAATTGATATCGTATACACTACAGGGTCAATTCAATTAGGCTTAATCCTCGGCAACCATCTCAAACCAGCCTCATTGGTTTCAACCATCATTTAGTGGAACACACATTCATCAAAACTGGGTTCAACATTGATGTTAGTTTTGACTTGCTAAACAATCAACATCACCTTCTGTTCAATCAATGAATATCTTACTAACTTACAGAACATCGGCTCCAACCCTAACGCCAAGCGTATGGGCGAGGTTGTCTCCTTCTACAAGAAGTTGCCAACTGGACCAGCTCCAGCTGCCAAGAAGCCAACCACTCCATGGGGTAAGTACAAGGCTGCTTACTTTGATGGTGACAACGCCTCTGGTAAGCCATTGATCCACTTGGCTGTTGCCATCATCCTTTTCGGCTACACCTGGGAATACAACTCTCACTTGAAGCACCACAAGGACCATTAGATAAATGAAGGTATGATGTAATTGAAAATAGTTGAGTCAAGATTCGATACTGTAGATGGATCCCAGATTACCACCTAAGGGACTGCCGTAGGAAAAACCTTGGAAATTTTGGCGTGGTAGGCCTAGAACGTGCAGTCCAAACCATGGACTACTCTTTCAACTTACAGCACTTCTACAACTTTTGTCATCATTTCATTGAACATTCTATCATGCATTACTCTGGCCACCCTTGAGGCAGGAGAGTAATAGAGTCAACTAGACTAGCTAGTGATAATGACTACCGCATCTCTCAATCTAACGATCTCTCGATGAAATAGTAAGCAAAAAGGATTTTGCTAGTGGAATATAACCTGGTTCTTTAGTTTTGATGGAACCTAGATTAGCCTCGGCCAGAGGTTCGACAGCAATCAACATAGCCTGAAGCTTTCGCTCATGCTATTGAAATTCACATGTAACTTTAATATGGGTACCAGAAGTTGATTGAAGCCTCTATGCATGGTGATTAAATAACTGATTGATGAAACACTCAGTTCATTTGAGGTTTATCAATCTTTTGAATGTAGACTTCAGTGTCTACCCCAAGGTTTCTTATGATTTCCTAACTTTCATCTCCGCAAAGGTTTCGAACCCACTAGGCTCAAAATTGAGTCACAGATGAAAGTTAGTCGCAGTAATCACAATTACCAATATTATGTACATCGATACTGTCTCAAAATCATTCACCTTGTCTCTTGATCCGTTGCTATCAAAATTGGTGAATTCACTCGAATTCACGGTGAGAAGGCCAATTGACTGGAAACTGCTCAATCAGACATTAGTTTTCCATCAGCTAGCTCAACTCAATTACCTTTTCTTCACTCCTCTTTCATTTGTCTCCCACCTCTCTCAACTCTTCTTTCACCCTTCTCTCTCCACTTTCTCTTATTTTCATCAAAGTGGTAGGAGATACCTACTCCAACCACTTCCACTGTTCAAATGTAGATAATCCCACCAACATAGGCATCACTGGAACATACCACCAAATGACAGCCAATTTTCCTACCATGTATGTCCAGCAAATCACCGACCAGGCTGTGGCTGTGGAGAACCATTCAATTATATCTCCCACAAACTGACCAAATTTATCCATCGACTCATACCCGGTCTCTTTCCAGAGATAGAAAAAGTTGGTAGCGAAATCAAGAAGTGTTCTCGCAGCTCTTCCTATTAAAGCTCTCCCCACCATAGCTTGTATTCCAGCAACACTTAAAAAGCAGAACGTTGCTAGGGGAGCAGCCAACTCCTTGATGCCTTTCACGAGTACGCCTGCTCTTTTAATGTCTGGTTCATTTTTGCAAACGAGCACGATGCCAGCAATTGCCGCAGCCAACTTGGTGAGCGAGTATATGAAGGCCGCAAATATGCCAGGAATCTTGTAGTGTACATAAGTTGACTTGACCATGGGTCCAAGACCTTCGAGCATGTCGTGGCTGAGAATTGTTTCAAAAACGGCGGAAAACCGTTCGTAAGTATCGTTGACAAGAGTTGTTGTTCTGAAGGTTTCGTAATGTTCTCGAAAATGGTTCGGATTATGTGGCTTGGGCCCAGGCCCATCTCGTGTTTCACAATAGGCAGTTCCCTTCATTCCGTTTTGTTCCCCCTCTCCCAATCCGAACTGTTTACTGCTGAATATCGCACTATTTCCATCCATTGTTTTGCTGACTTCTAATGCATCGAACTCTTTCCCATTTGATGTGTTAATGGCGTGCGTCAAAAGCTCAGCCCTGGCAGGGGAACTGGTGGTGTGTATGGAGTGGTCGAGCTGGTACGTCCGTTCCACGCCATTGGCCATGGCACTCAAGGCCCCCCATACGACCAAGTGAAAAATGTGCATGCTGAAAACCAATTTGGTACCTGCATAATTTATGTATTGAGTTGCTGCATAGAACCAGAAAAGATGGGGAATGTTGAAATGAAAACACTCAGTGCACTGAATAGAACAATGGATAAATAGCGTAATTATTCAAAGTTACCTGATGATTTTTACTTTACTTCGAACTCCAGCCTTGATGGCTAGCGTCCCTTCCCAGTCGGGCTTGCTCATGCTGGGCAACTTATCGATGCTCAAAGTAACTTTCGAAGATAAATGACCGACATTAGCATGGCGTTTTTATGCAGGAGCAATTAAGAAGGTATGTGGTAGCCTCGCCCGCGGTATGGGCGGAATACGAAAGGAAAGAGCGCAAGTGTATGGCGTAGGATGGATGCGCACCATTGTAGTGATCTATGCTGGCTAAAGAGTGCCGCGGAGCAGATTAGGTGGTTGTGAGCGCGTGGTCCTTTTTTCCATTAACATTAAACATTAAACTGGGAACGATCGAAGCGAGAGAGGCTGGGGACACTAGTTGACAAGTGAGCGATTACGCACCAGCCGAGGATCTGGCATCCCGGGCGGTGGCATCGTACGGCTAGAAGGTTTTTGGGGAGGATATTATTTCCTCTTTAGACAAAATTCATGCGTATGTGGCCCAATAGATGAGCTGATTTACCTGGAATTCTAGGTATAATGATAGAAACATGGATCTCTTTTAAACAAGTTGAAACATGTGTCAGAATAATGGCAGATGGGAATGTCGGAGAAAGTGCAGGTTGGGATGCCAATTTTACAGCTTGGTCGATAACGTACAGTTTCCTAAAACGGAAAGGTCAACTTGAAGGAAGAGCTTAAATAATGGTCGCCAGTTGAAGAGTGGATTGGCCATGGTAACACTCTTGAAATCGAGTATTTCTTGGTCAAATAGAAACAGGCATATGAAATTTCGATGAATCTGTGAAAAGACGTTGAGATCTGAATTCATCTCGAATGAACCGAAATACGAACTCGTGAAGTGTGTAACGTTTTCGGACTTGAAGAGATTCGAGATACGAAATAAAAGCAAAGCATGCAAGTTTGGAGATGAGTTGAAAGAGTCCTCGAAAGAGTCCTCGAAAGAGTCCTCGAAATAAACCAAAAGATCTCCGCAAGACGGAAAGATAAGACACCCGCTTTTTCTGTCGAACATCAAGTGTCTTTCCACATTTTTGTGACTAGTGTCTGAGCTCTATCGATTGAGTAGAAGAGTTCATTATCAATTGCGTCATAGAGTTCATTAATGATAGAGTTCATTATTAATAATAGACTTCATTATTAATCATAGACTTCATTATTGATAATAGAATTCATTATTGATAATAGAATTCATTATCGAGAAATTTGTCTGAAAGCACAGATACTAATCACGATTGCGAAATCGCAATTGATGATGATTGGTATCTGAATTTGTCGATATAACTCCACGTTGGCCCACCTTTGCTCCGTTATTTAACTAATCGTACAGTTTCGCTTGTTTATTTGCTTCAATCAAGAGCACAGTCAATCCATGCAAGTTTGTTATCGCACAATGCAATAAAGTTCTTCAAATGGATTGAGTTTCTTAATTTCAAACATGAGCGATTATTCTCATGGGGTGGAATTGCATTGGCCCATGGAGTCCAGGTCGTTCCAAGAATTGGGTGAAACCAAAATAGTTCCTGGACCAAACAATGGCAAATTGAGTTTTACTTTTAAGCAGCCGCTCCACATACCTCATCCTTTGAACTATTCTTGGTACGTTTTTGGAATCATGTATCAATTCCTCTTTTTCAAATAGTGTATCTATTGCTCAAATATTCTGTTCCAGATTAACTTTGCGTAACTTGACAATATTTGACACCTTCATTTGAAAGCATCAATGGCATTGCAGTATTAAGAACAAGTGATTGACGTCAATTGTTGATCAAGAGCAAACACCCGAGGGTATCCTGAGTACATAGAGAAACAAGGGCAGTGGCAATATCCTCGAGGTATCTGGCCGCTCACGCTGGCTGGCTTTAAACTTCATATCATTTCACGACAAAAGTCGGTCAGAAATAGACAATACACGATCGATGGCCAGTTTCTATTTCTCCGGTCATTGCTGAACAATAACGTTACAACAGCAATAACAATGGAGCGAATGCGGGCAAGCGAATGTTGTCAAGTGAATAGTCAAGTAAAAAGTCAAGTGAATAGTCAAGTGAATAGCCAAGTGAATAGTCAAGTAAATATAGTCGGCGATGTATCGCCAGTTTCTCAAATCTTGAACGAGGGTTCCGCCATGTCCTCGGGCCGTGGTTATGCAGGCCAGGGCATGACGTTTGTCAATCGCTCAGTGAGCAAACTTTGATTACCCCTTAAAATGCTCGTCTAAGTAACGGAAAAAAGATGGTGAAAAAGGAAGGTATAGAAGCCAAATGAATTGAGGTACAGAATTGAAGGTAAAAAGTACCGGTGGTAAAATTGAGCCCCAGTGTCGAATGGCTAGGGATCTCAGGTTGTATCTTGTGCAGGGATCTCCCTTATTTTTACGGCAGAGAGACGAGAACCCTATTCCAAGACCACAATCACATGTTCTAGAAGCATATTATTTAGAGGTATTATTGATTATATTCTCCACCGTACCCTTAATATTCATATTTTTCACTCGCTCCATAATAGTGTTCCGGATTAGTCCTCCTGCTTCCAATTCTTCACTCTCCTTACTACTCAGCCTTATTTTGTTACCGGATCTTACAATACACTTCGTTTCACGTCAGCACCAGTACACCAACATCTCAAACTAGACCGTTCTGCTTCTGGCAATTGACTCAATTGAATAATCCCTGCTGCCTCCAGGTTCCACAGAAGCTGGGCTCAGTTGTTCACCCATTTGTTCGCTTAATTGCTTCCAAAAAAGGAGTGGACAAAAAAAAACTAAACAACAAGTCGTCCACTATTTCAAATGGATAACACGGGGAGACGATTGCTCAGCGGGAACCAAGGCTATAGCCACCCCAACCCGCAGCCTGTGGTTCCTGGCGAACCCGCCACTCCTCGAATGCTCCGCAGCGTGAGCGGTACCCTCAAAAACTCCCGCGAGATGTTATCGGAGGGCAGGGAATCGCCCCACTATGTCACTGAGCCCACCCACACAAGGGATGTAAGTGTCCAGGGTGACAGAAACGACAAAAGCTACCAGAACCAGAACCAGTACCAGGCCCAGTACCAGGACAAGAACTATCAGAATGACAAGGCGTACCAGAACCAGAACCACGGCACTTACAACCAATACCAGCAGTATCAGTACAGAAATCAACAGGGGCAACAACAGCAACCAGTTTCAGGACAGCAATTCCAAGGTCATGCGGCTCAACATCCAGCACAAGCGAATACAGGTCAGCATGCAGCTCCAGGAAACCCCAATGCCCAGGCCCCTCATTCCAACCAAGTTCCCAATCATCCGCATTCTAATCAGGTTCCTGCAAATCAAGTTCCATCCAACCAAGTCAAGAAAGTGGGATCGCCCCATAAAAGAACTTCGTCTAGACACCGCCAATCCAGTATGCAAAGACCATCCCGTAAAGAACTCCTTCCTCCAGCAACTATAGCATCGCCACCGCCGCAGCCCGTGACGCCGCCCAAGAGCAGCAAGTCGAAACACCGCACCAGCGAAGAGGCACAGCAATTCCACAGAAACTCGCTTGGTGATTGGACGTTTCTAAAGACTATTGGTGCTGGTTCAATGGGTAAGGTCAAGCTTGCTGAACACAACACCACTCATGAATTATGTGCAGTCAAGATCATCATTATGGCATCCAAGGTTTATCAACGTAATCACGCACAGGATCTCGCCCCGAAGTCTCGTGAAGAGGCCAAGGCAAGAGAAGAGGAATACCAAAAGGAATTGGAGCGTGACCGAAGAACTATACGTGAGGCTGCATTGGGTAGATTGTTGTTTCACCCCTTCATATGTAGACTTTACGAAATGGTTCCAATGACTTCACATTACTACATGTTGTTTGAGCACGTTGAAGGTTCCCAGATGTTGGATTACATAGTCTCGCATGGACTCTTGAAAGAAAGAGCAGCCCGCAAATTCGCAAGAGGAATTTGTTCGGCATTAGAGTACTGCCACCGTAACAATGTCGTGCATCGTGATCTCAAGATTGAAAATATCATGATTAACCAAAAGGGAGATGTCAAGTTGATCGATTTCGGTTTGAGTAACTTGTACGCCCCAAGAAAGTTGCTCGACACCTACTGTGGTTCCCTTTACTTTGCCGCCCCGGAATTGTTGTGCGCAACTCCGTACGTGGGGCCAGAGGTTGATGTGTGGTCATTCGGTGTGGTGTTGTATGTCTTGGTGTGCGGTAAAGTTCCCTTCGATGACGCGCTGATTAAGAACCTTCACGAAAAGATAAAACAGGGTGCAGTAGAGTACCCAGCATTTTTGCTGAAAGAATGTGTGTCACTTCTTTCTAGAATGCTCGTGGTTTCTCCTCGTGATCGTGCCACACTCTTTGAGGTGAGCAACCACCCATGGATGAACAAGGGCTACGACTACCGTGCAAGCAGTTATGTGCCAAAGAGAGTGCCGCTCTCGCTTCCACTCAATGCCGAGATTGTCAAGACAATTGCATCTTTTGATTTTGGAACAGTTGCCGACATCACTGAGCAGTTGACCCAGATTTTGACAAGTGTCGAGTACCAGCATGCAGTGGAGAATTGGGTTCGTGTGACCGATTCTGGAAGGGAATACGCCAGTGATAAGAGCAGTGCTACTATTCCTGATCCCACCGGAGGTTTCCACCCGTTGGTCTCGTTGTATCATTTAGTTGACGAGATGAGGAAGAGAAAGAAGGCAAAGGCTGAGGCTATAAGGCAGAGACAAAGAAGAAAGGAAGACGAGAAGAGGCAAGAGAAGGAAAAGGTTGAAAAGGTGGAACAAGTGGAAAGGGTGGAAAGAGAAAAACCCGAAAAGGTGGAAAAGGATGAACACATCATCGATGCCGACATACTTCCGCTTGTTCAAGTGAGGGAAGAAAGACCAGATGAAAGAGCAGACAGAAACTCCATGAGATCGGATAAGAATTCTGACAGACTCTCTATCGACAGAAAATCTGATAGGGGTTCGGAGAAGAGCTCTAGAAAATCCGTTGAAGACTCAAGGAAATCTGAAGAGTCCTCAAAGAGAAGATCCACCGTTGATGAGACCGCAAACAGAAGGTCTGCTGAGGAGAATGCGAATAGGAAGTCAACCGATGCTGTGGTTCCACCACTTCCAGAGAAGATGCCTTCTACATCCTCGTCCCGCAAGACCCAGGACCTTCCATTGCTCACCATTCCTCAACAAGCACACACTTCATCAAAGAATTACGGGCCACAATCTGAGCCTATTCCATCGGGAGCTCTTCCTGAACAACAACCCACTTCCCCAAGAGAAACATCACCTGCAGCTGAAACTTTGGATCCAGGTAAGCCAGGAGGGATCAACAACTTGTTCAGGAGGATTTCTGGCAAGAATAAGGGAGGAAGCCCTGTTAAGGCAAACATATCACCAAGAAGATCGCCCGAGCCGAGGAATGAGACTGCTACTTACGCTGAACACAACTTCCCTCCATCGATTCTTCTTTCTCCAGATCCAGCATCTCCACACACTACTTCCCCACATCCGGAAAGTGCAGATCCACTTGTACGCCGTGGAGTAAGTATGAAGGTCACTGCCAAAGAGCGGTCAACCTCATCTCGTGTCGATCTCACTGACGAGAAGGAGCTGCTTTCTCCCGTCAAGGCCGAGGAGAAGCGGTCGCATGCTAGATCAGCGTCGACCTCCATGGGTCCCAAGGTTCCAGGATTCATTCCAGTGGAGTATCTTCCTCCATTACCAAACCTCGATGCTGAAAACCAGGTTGTGCGGCATGCCAGCGTGGATCCTGCACGTACCAATGAGCAACCTAAACAGCCAAGAAAGTTGCACCCTACTGCAAGAGCCAAGAGTGTCGGTGGTCTCAGGTACAAGGACAAGTACGAGAAGGAGAAGTATGAGAAGAATGAGCGTTATGAGAAGTACGAAAAGGAGAGATTTGACAAGAACTTTGAGAAGAACTCTAGACTTCCTAACAACATGGGCGCCCAGAATAGCGACGAGTTGGTGGGCGAGATACCACATGTTGTTCAGTTGAGCGAGGAGGAAATTCTCGAGCAGTACAAGCATGCCAAGCCCAACAGTATGCCTTCTATTGAGCACTGTAAGACTTGGTTCCTCAAGGGATTCTTTAGTGTACAGACCACTTCAAGTAAGCCATTGCCGGTCATTCGTTACAATATCATCAATGTATTGACGCGACTTGGGGTTGCATTCGTTGAGGTCAAGGGAGGTTTTGTGTGCTCCCACGCCCCATCTCTCCAAGCTGATCAATCACAATTGACTCTCAAGAATGAGATTTTGAGTGAGTACGACAGGAAACGTGATGACGACGACAGAAGTTCAGACGGAGCAAAGCCGGATGACACTCTGGAGGAGCGCAAGTTATACGGAGATGCATTCAAGCTGACATCGTCGCTGATTGATAAGGATGTGTTCCGCACCGGCACTCCCGAGCTGGGTGAGCGTACACCAAGTCGCCAACCTTCTTTGGTGATGAACTCCCAGATGCTCTCGCCCAAGACTCACCGCCTGAGCAACCTGTTTGGACATAGGCGTAAGTTCCTGATTCGCAAACGCAATGGCTCTGGAAGTATCTCGATGCCACCTAATACTCCTGCTACAGCCAAGGTGATAAGACTGTATGACGATGAAGAGTATGAGGACGCTGATGAGTACGACTCTGTCGATTCCCTCAGTGGAATTGGTGTTGGAGGCGGTAGTGATATGTTGGTTTCTGCCAAGATTAAACAGAGAGCACGCCACCAGCATCTGAGCAGCATGTCCGATGAACAACGCAGTAGTCGCCTGCCAATGAAGTTTGAGATCTACATTGTGAAGGTGCCGTTCATTGGGTTGTATGGTGTGCAATTCAAGAAGTTATTGGGTAACACATGGAATTACAAGACTTTGGCAGGGCAGATCTTGACGGAGATGAATTTATAATCAAGTCAACACTAGTCGCGTGTTGGACTATTCATTAGTAGGTTTTTGAATCTACTACCCAACGTGAGCGAAGCAGATTATTTGACGCGCAAGAATATAGAGCAATTGATGTACCGGCAGCGAATGGAATAGTACGGATATGCAGCATGACTGATTCAACAGTAGAATAGATCTAGGTGAGCACTTCGCCTCGTGCATGTTTAATTGCACTGAGATCTACGACGGTAGTATAGGATTATGGGTATGTAGTTTGCAACGCGAAATTGAGATAACGTAATTTGTAAGGAATTAGAAATTGTGTTCCGGACAGGATGAAGTACCATCAAATTTAATCTTCACTTCATCCTTGCATATTGAAGCGGAGTATTAGTACAAGTTGCAATTACTTATTCAATCAGGACTCGAGGATCTAACCACTGAAATGAAGTTTTCAGTAGAATTTGTCAAAATTTTTCAGATAATAGATTGCAAACCAAAAGGTAAGTTTGAAAATTATTTCATTCCATAAAATGGAAAGGGTAATGGTTTGAAGGCTGAAACACTCAGGTAGTACTCACCTTCGGATATTGGTTGAGAAATTAACAGTTGAGAAGTTAGGATGTTCTGATTGATTATGAGTTCCAGAATTTATCACTGACAAGAATACTTACTACAACAACATTCATCTTGCGATGGGAGGTTTCCACAACGTAAATGGTTCTTCCACATGTATGACCTCTCATGGTTGAAATTATCTAGCGACTTTTGGTGGGATAAATTCAAATGGTCTAAACAGAGATTACAGGCGAATTAACTGGCTCGAACACAATGTAAGCCGCGCGATGGAAGCCTTTTCTGGAAGCCACTTTGCAAGCCATTTCTGGAAGCCATGCCGTACTAGAAGCCCTGCCATACAATAGAAGTCGGAAGAACAATAAAGTTGGACAATGCACTTTTTGACAATAAACTAAACAATACAATAGTACGTCTTGATGTTGGGTCTACAGAACAATCAACTAATACAATAAACAATAGTGTTTTCCCGTAAGGTGCATCTGGAACGTCCGGAGTATGAAATTCAATCAATGACCATTAAAGTAGAAAAGCCCTATGAATTAACTCTGCAGAAGCCAATTAGACAATCCTTGGCATGTTGCTTGGTTTATGATGATTCCTGTTATGTTCAAGCAGACTTAGTTCAGTTTATGGCACTTGTAAATGCCTCAAAATGTTCACATCTAAGTGAATCGAAGTTCAGATCGATGCCGCACCTCTAGGATATAATAAACTCGCGAGTTCTTGACTTTACAGAATCTGACTGGGCCCAACCCAATAATTTGTCAGATGTGATCAGATGCATTTTTATTGTAGGAGCTTAAAACTCCTATAGATCTAGTGATGGTTATTTCAAAGGTCTGAGAATTCAAAGGTTAGTTCGACACTCCTTCAGAGAAAGATACCGAGCCACCAAATTTCACACCAACCAAAAAACTCTTGATTAAAGCAGTTTCTATTCTCTCATTGTGCTATCTCCACCTCATCCCTGGGGATTATGCCTCCAATCATATATTACATAAAATATGACATAATACAGTTTCAAGATTTCCCAGTCTGTAACACTCAGTTGCTGCCTCCTCATCATCTCATCAAACCTCTTTCCTTCTTTTTAGTCTCTCGTCTCTACTCATCCCTCCACTGTAGACATCGCCCAAATTCCTATCCAAGCCCATACTCCTGCTACCTCTTCCACTCACTTCCAACCTGCGTTCCAACCTGCGTTGTTCTTCTAATCTTTCCTCCTCCTCCCTTTCCGCCTTCAAGCGATCCTCCTCCTCTTGCCTCTTGCTTTCCTTTGCTTCCAAGCGCAGGGACTTTTTACGTGTTGCAAGCAAAGTTTCCAACTGGATTTCCTTGCGCTTATTCTGGAGGTACTTTCTGGACTTTATTTCCGCTTCAAACACCATATCCACAAACTTCTTGTGGCCTAGCGTTCTGAAAGCGCGCGATTTCGCACTCTTATTAGTATTTGCTTGAAGGAGGGCGTCCAACTCGAATATGTTTTTGTACACTAGCTCGAAACGAACATCCGCGTAGTCCACGTCCTGGTATTCAGGCTCCGGTTCGGATCTCTTTTTGGGCAATTCCATCTTGGGGAACTGGATTGTGCGCTTGTACATGCGTGTGCCTTCACCCAAAACGAGGTAGTCTGTGCGGTACGAAGGGACTTCTTCTGTGAAAACTGGTTTTATGCGCATCTCATTCAAAGTGTTGCTCTTTTCAACATACTCGCGGAACTTGGTGCTCCGCGATATTGCCTCGATGAGCGTGTATAGCACCTCGAATTTCCCGCTGAGATCGAGCGCCACGAACTCGTCATCCAAGAGTGAGTGTGGGAAATAATGGCGGTACGCGTCTTCAAACCCGGAGAGCGTTACTTTTTGGTGTGATACCACATTTATAAGGGCCAAGCGCAAGCGGTCGACAAACAAGGACGAATCGCTACTGCGTGGGAAGTATCCTATGAGCTCAAGCTCAAAAATATCCATATCGAAGTAGTCGTTCAATCGTATGTAGCCACGAAAACGGTAGAGCCAGTTTATGACATAGAGGTATGTGTATTCACAGCGGACATCCACTAGAGAGGGAGTCTCATAGGTTGTATGATTGGGAAGTTGTACAGGTTGAAGTTTCTGGAGGTTGGATAGCTGTTCCGGATTGCCAATGTGGAGATTCATAGCAACGCGTTCTGAAAAAAGATTGTGAATAGTGAAAAAAAGTACTCAAGAGTAGAGATGAGGATCTTGGATTCGAAATAGAAATAGGACTAGAATCAGCCTGTGAGGTGATAGAAGTTGCAGAATCATATTAGTAAGTGTGAAAGTCACTTCAAGAATCAGTTGAACAATACTCAACAATACTCAACAATACCTGGATGAAAAATCTTTGTTCGATATGAGACAACGGAACAAGTACTGACTCCAACTCTCTTCAAAAGAAGGCAATGCATTTTGAAAGTTCTTCATGAAAGTCCATGAAGGCTCTTCATGAAAGCACCTTTAGTACCTTGAACGTCTTCGGTCAAATTCTTTGAAAGCTCTTATTGCTACTTAAAGTTCTTGTTGCTACTTTAAGCTCTTATTGCTACTTTCCTTATTGCACTTTGAAAGCTCTCCATCAATGCCACTGCATTCAAACCAAACCGTGATATCATTTCTAGCTTGGTAAACTATAAACTACAAGTGATCGCCTACACTTTCAAGTAAATTTGAACAATAGATTTGGAGACGTGAGTAGAAAAACCCCTTAAGCAGCCCTTTAAGAAAGACGGACGTTCACTAGACAGAAACGGCACAGAACTACTACAGTTGGAGGATACAAAAGAAGCATAATGAAAACAGAAAACAGTTTAGATGAGCCGTTCAGTACAGTACTGTACGGCGACTGTGGTGGTGCCGTGCAATTCAACCAGTGTACCCAAAATTAAGGCACTGAATAAAGTTCGAAAAGAATGCATCTAGCCTACCGAAAACGTTGGCGAGATTCGAGCCGTAAGAGGGTGTCGAAAGGATGACCCGGGAATTTCCACAACTACAAAAATAACTGTACGAATCGGAACTCTGAATGTAGCTCTAATTGTAACTCTAATTGTAACTCTATGAATTGTACTACGAATAGTACTACAAATTGTAACCCTACAAATACTATCTCTACAAATCTTCTCTACGAATTATAACCCTATGAATGGCATTTCTCAGTTGTTAAACCTCTACGACTAGAGAACTGGTGAGTGTCTATTGTGTAGATAAAAATAGATATAGATGAAGATGGACAAACAAATGTAGACAGAAAAAGGTGCAACACGCCTGTATGGACACACAATATCCGGATTGAAACAGATACTGAACACATCCAGCCACCCCTATTCTGTAACCTCAAAAGTATGCACCGTCTCTTCACAATGCCCTTCGAGGATATACCAAAAAATATACGGATATATCCATAATTCTTCGGACCTGGATTGTGTACTCCAATAAGCTCGGCTATCGTATCGGTGAAGCGGAAAAAAATGGACCGAGGATGCAAAAAAAATTGAAGTGCAAAAAGACACAAAACCAACTCCCAGACTAGCTCACATCTATTGTCCACCACCCCCTTCACCAACCATTGTGAATGAAATCCATCTACAACCAATTAGAGCACTTGTTTTAGCCAAGTATCAAATTACTACGGTGTCATTCTTTTTAGTATTGAAGATTTTAGTAATCCTAGTAGTACTAATTAGTGTAAATTACGATGAAATGTGTGATGCCACTGTATGACTTTATCATTTTATGACTTAGTTATCATGACTTAGTTATCATATATGATTAAGTTACTCTAAGGGTGACTAGGATGACTCCGTAAAAGTAGTGGCTTGGAACGATAGGCCAAGAACTATTGTGTATGATTATGCAGTTGTAGTCATTATCTGTTGTAGTCACTTCATATTTTCACTTCACAGTTCCCACTTCCCACTTCATACTTTCTCATACTCACTAACAATTCTCTCCTTCATTCTCACTTCCCACTCCTTCATCTTACTTTCACTTCATTCTTCCTACAATCATTATGTCTATGCTCATATCTATTCATTATCTTATCCATACCTAGTTAGCAAGGCCTCTCTCTCTTAATATTTGTTTCAAGCCCTCGTTAGCATTCTTTATCGTTACAATCTCGTTGCTTATTCTCATCAATGCACTGTGCTTCGACAAGTTTGGAAGCCCCTCCTTATTCACTCTTGCCCTCTTGGTCTTCTTTTGTGTCTCTGGCAGCTCAGGTGGCAACTGGTTGAATGCATCGATATCCACAATCAAGCGCAAGCAGCGCTCGTATGCCAACTTGCACATTTGGCGTCGCCTCTGTTCACTGTGCGAGTGGTTCAACCTCTTTTGTTCAAGCAGCAAAAGAGGCTTGCTGCTGGAGCGTCTTCTCTTCTTTGGCTCGTCGTCATCCATGCAACGCTTCATGTCAAATGAAGCTTCGCGCAGCTCTACTGGAGTTGGCAACTGTTGTGGCAGCTCCATCTTTTGGCCCACAAAAGACTTGAGGTGGGGGTATGAAAAGGCCTCAGTCAACTGCTTCTTGAGCTCCTCGTGGTCCGATTTCACCATCCCGTTGGCAGCATTGCCGGCAATGTGCAGTGTGTGTAATCCGTTGGACAAAGAAGAGATGCTACTAACACTGTTAGTGGAGCTGGTGCTACCAAAGCTATTGTTCATGTGGGTGCTGTTCATCCCAGAACCACCCATGGCAGCAACGCTGTGGCCTCTGACACCCATCTTTTCCTTTCTGGAAAAGGTTTGCATCGTGTACAAGTCAAACATGTCGTTAAACTCGCTGCCTGGACTCTGCAGTCCCAGAGGAGCCTTGTTCTTGTAGAGGTGCATACCGTTGGAGCTGGTCAAGTCATCCAAGAATGCCTCCAACTGGTTCGACTCGCTGTTGCTGAAGAACTGGTCAAACTCATCCTTTTTGGGCGACTGGGGGGCAAACAGATAGTTAGGCGCGGTAATTTGTGCGCGGTCGTACAGGTAGTCCGGTTTAAAGCTAAAGTTGCTGTTGCCCGGGAACCCTTCCTGTTGCTGGAGACTGGCAACGTATTGCTGGTTCAACAGCTGCACCTTCTCCAACTGCTCGACCGAAGAGACAGCTTGCTCGGGCTGGAGGGTGGTGTACATGGCGTATGCTTGTTCAAAGTCCATGTCTGCTGAGAGCATATCAAAAAAGTTGGAGATTTGATCTGTGCAAAGATCAGGGGGAGGATCACCGTTTGTTGGTCGATCTATGTCTGAAGTATCGAGACTTCGTTCGTGTTTCCCAGGGTTTGGAAAACTTTCTTCTTGATCACAAGGTGAACTTGTGGAATCTGTGTTGTGAATATGTGTGGGATTGGGACTCGTGTCTCCTGATGGCTTTTTAGTTGTACAAGTACGATTAGATCGCGTGCCTTTTCTTAAACCTATTGGTGTACTGGTGGATGTACTAGGATTAGTGGAAGAATGCTCCATGGAATCCATCGATATATATATAGGATGTCGGTACCCCAGGATAACTTTTTTTTTTTTTTTGAAGTTCGCGCATTTTTTTTTGAGGCTGAGAGAATTTCCCAAACTGGAAACTACCTGAATCATTCTAATTTTCTTTTGGTATCATGCACGTTTAGGTCGTTCTGCATCGATAACATGTAAGGAGCGGAGGTGCTTCAAAAACGCGACAATCGGAGCGGGGGACAATTTTTGGTGGTAATGGGGGAAAATAGTGGGGGAAATAGCGCTCCGGCGACGGCGGCGACGACGGCGATGACGAGGTGGAGGGGTAAAAAAGCGGGCACTGGGCGTTTGGCCACTTTGCGAAATCAACAAGAAGGAAAACGATAAAAGACTAAACGGGCAACAATGGTTTTTCCACCAAAACCTCCATTCTAGAAAGGCACTATTCCACATTGCACAAAAATGCCGATAAGAATAGGACCGAGACCATTTGCTGGAAATGTACCAAGAAAGACGGAGAAGAAAACACCGACCAAAATACACGGAATGAATTTGGTCCACACGATGAAAAAAATACACCCGAAACCAATAATCGATCGTCATCATCAATGTAGCTACATTCTCGACTGTCAACTGTCACTCCTTTTAGCTACAAGAGTGCTCCGAAGTTCTTTATTTCCGGCCTTATATTATACTATTGTAGCCCTTGCAATGACCTTCTTTTTTTTGACTCCTTACAAAGTTTCCTATGCGTGCATAAACTTGACTTACCGTACATGAGTCCTATACGGACATACGTCATGTCAACGTCGTATAACGTTTACTCAATGAAACAGACGAAAAAAGGCCCTATTAGTGGGGAGTTTTTGGGGTAAAGGGATTGAGTCAAGCAAAACATTGCTAAAACTGTGGCGCCCGCTTGCGGCCACCCTAATAGGAACAGCGTGGGAAGTGGCAAATTGGAAAGAGAAGAAAAGACGTGGAACGAGCCCCCAAGGATGTACACTCCGCACACCCCTTAATCTCATCAAAGATGCTTAATCTTGCTTTAGTTTGCTTGCTTCAACTTACTTTATTAGCCTTGCTATACAAATTTAAATCCTTGTATACTTTTGGGTTTCTCGCTCAACTCCGAAGCGCCCTGATTAATTATCTATCGATTGGTTGATGTCGATTAAAGTTCAAAATAAACCACTAAACTAGCCGAAAAAACTCCGAAAACATAGTGCTGGCCAGAGCGGTCGAGTCCTCCTATTCGCCCCATTACTAGTATTGAATATCTACCCGCAACCTTACTTTACTCCCCCCAAGTCATCTCTTCCCGGTAACCCCCTGCCGTTTCATATCCACGGCTACTACCTTCCTTCCTTCCGTAAATGCTACCCCTCGACCCCTCCACCCCGTAAAATTTTTACGTTACAACTCTGCGTTTTGTCCATTTTTAACTTTGTTTTTTGCTTTTTTGCCCTCTTTTTTTACTATGGTCCTCCGTATCGTGCATATCAGCTACGGAGTTGCCCAAACGGGTTTTGTGGTCATCCTAATCGATCTTAAACTATTGGCTCTCATTACTTTGCATATTTCGACCCCACTCCGATACTTACGTCACCAAAGAATAGGTGTCAACCAAGCAAAAAGGGCTAGTGGAAATATGAAACCACTTGTAAAGTTGCTTCTCCACATCTAGGTCATGGATTGTTTGCCCCTACGTTAACATACATGAATGCTCTTACTTACGTAAACACTCTCGTGTACTCTTCAATACGTGGACTCTTCTATTACGTAGCTCTTCTATTACGACACTCAAGGATGCACTAGCAATTCTACACTTTTCTTGGAAGCAAGAATGAGATGGCGTAGAATTGATGAGGTGGAGAAATATTCGGAGGATATGGAAACGGGTTACAATTCCCATTAGGTAATTCGCTTAGCTCAATATCTGGTAACTTGGGTGAATTGAAAAATCGAAAAAATCGAAAAAAGCTCTTTAGCCACTCTTGCTGGTAGAGCTGATATGAGATACACTCACAAACTCCGACACTTTACAACCGCTCTCTTCCACCTATTCGACCACTACTTCATACTGCCCAGTCACCACCCGCTCTGAGTAAGTTCAGCTTATCTAGCTCATCAACATTCCCCTTTATCGAACACTTTTACCGAGTTTCGCCCGACTCGTGCATATTGCCAAGGGCCGCATAACCACAGACTAATAGGGAAATCGAGAACTATTGAGGCTTCGAGACTAGTCGGTGGTGGAGAAGATGTGGAGAAGACATGGATGAGCGGAACAATGACTAAGACGCTGGTTACGACAATTGAGCGATTTGATCAAACCTATCCCTAAAAGAGGAACACCAGAGCTTACTGACCTAGACTCGCCCAGTCCTGAAAAGACCCGCATTAATGACCGACTTCTGTAAAAACTACTGACTTCTGTAACTACTGTAATGACTGCCTTCTGTAATACTGACTTCAATTACTGACTTCTGTCACCCATCAATATGCAGAAAACTGCACAAACGACCTTGGAATTTTCACTATTATTTACAACAGTCGAATTACAGCATGTAATCGAGCCGTCTCTCAACCGCCCATTGGGTTTCAGATCTTTTGTTGGCAGCAACTCAACAAACGCACACCCTCTCGTTAAATTCGAATTCTGGGGAATACGCTCGAGTTATTAATAGCCAATGAAATTGAAAAATTACACAAAAAGAAACGGCCAAGCTGCGCTGTCGTGCTTCAAGATGCCATACCAAAGCGCCAATAAGTCATTACCCCAGTTTAATTTTCTCAAGAGATACTCAAACAACAAGGGCTGATCAAAGCGACTAGGCTGCCTTTTTGTGTTTTGTGATCCTTATGCGGCCACAAATTTTGACCTCGATGACTTCTGTTTATTATGTCTACTATGTTTACTGTGTCTACCTTTTACTGTGTCTACCTTATTTACTGTCTCCCTACCCTTGATTTAACGTCCATTGATTGGCTCCAAACGTCCCCAGATACAAGTCCAAATCTAGAATAAAATAACCATGATGAAGTGAACGCAGCCATCTACATATTCTCAACTTCTCCGCTCCATTGCACCCTCCCCCTGGATTTTTCAAATCTATGCATGTATACGTCGTAAGACTCGATCCTTCTAGATTTCATCCAAGAGGAAACTTTCATCGGTTGCTCCTCCACCTTCCAAATACTTTCTTTTCGTCCATTTTTCCTTTCCACATTGAGAATCTTCAATCCTTCCCCACATTTCAAGTGCTGTACGAATCGGAGCAACGGTGGTTTAGTCACGCGCAACGAACCGTCGCTCGGGTAGAAGGATTGGAAGAGTGCAGTAGCCTTCCCCCCTTGTCCATCTCCTTATCAGTATCTACCCCCCTTGTCCATACCAGTCAAAATGTCGATACAAAGTCTTCTGGTCACCTTTTATTGGCTGCGCTTGATTGCATTTACAAACTCCACCATTTGCTAGTTGCTATTTTCTGAGCTGTAGGTTACAACGTTTGATACTTTACGATTTTGCGCTCAGGGTTACGGGTTGCGAGTTACGGGCTTATACGGGATAGTATGGGGAATAGGGGTAGTACAAAGTTTCGGTAATTCCATGGATAATATCTGGGGTAATTCTATACAGGATATGCACTGGGGGTGTATTCATCTTTTAACTTGTTGGTCAGCCTCTTTCCTTTATTGCTTTTCACTTTGTGTATTTTGTGTGCTTTGATAGTTTGAGATTGGGCAGATACTTGATTGGGCAGATGCTTTGAGCTAGATTCGGCAGATTTACTTTGAGATTTGCAGATGTACTTT
Source organism: Kodamaea kakaduensis (assembly GCA_030558435.1). Classification (NCBI taxonomy): domain Eukaryota; kingdom Fungi; phylum Ascomycota; class Pichiomycetes; order Serinales; family Debaryomycetaceae; genus Kodamaea; species Kodamaea kakaduensis. Next base: position 185,131 of record JAJMSN010000024.1, read on the forward strand.
GAGGTACATTCGAGAAAGATAGAATGAATTAAATTGGACAGAATGAATTGGGATAGACTGCTCGTTCCAAGAACTATCATCTTTGAGGGTCCTAATCTTTCGTCACTTGGTTTCACTTGGTTTCACCTGCTTACACTCATGCCCACTGAATTAAATCTTCGCTTAAAGTTATGAAATCGTTTCATCTCCCATGTATTCAACAATGTCAACTGTTACAAGATAGAATGATTGTAATTAATGGGTTTACTCCTGAACTTACATGTAGATACGCCATCGCGAAATCATTGCAATTGTGTGCTTCAATGTAACCGTTGAAACAATAGCTTGCATCAAACAAAGAATTGCTGGATGTCTAGTACTACGGTTTTCAATTGTTCTTTATTGTTAATGAAACTTGCCCTTTCCTATTATCCAAAACTCCCTCTCCCATGATGAGCGGGGGGTTCAGCCATTGATTCCTTTGGTCTCCTCCCCGTGAATCTCCCATGAACCTCCTCTTCTCCTTGGAGGATGGATCTCTGGTCTACGTCATAAAGTACCACAAAGTCCCCCAGATCACAAAAAGACCAAAAATCTCTGCAAGTCTCACAAAAGACTCAATCAACTATTCGAGCCCTTCCCTTGCACATAATGCTCTCCTGTATCTTCTCGATATTCCCTCTTCTTTTCGATATTCCCTTTTTTCTCGATATTCCCTTTCTTCTCGATGTTCTCTCTTTTTCTTATCTTCTCAATATCCCCTCTTTTTCTCATCTCTCTATACTCATTTTATCTACTCTTTCTTCTGTTTACCTTCCGTCTGTTTCTTATTCCATCTCATCGCTTTTGTTCCCTTACCTTCCTTGGTGTCAGTCACAAAGCCAACACAGCCTCTGCAATACATCATCGGTTCTATTGTGTTCCTACAGATACGCTACGATACAATTTAGATATGCATACTAGATGACTTGCCCAGATCCCTCCAATTCTGCCGAATATTTTGAAGGTTCTGAGGCGGTACCTAGCACGACCTTGGCAGTCCCCAAGCCGTAGGCCGATCCAATGGCGGGTAACAAACTAAAAGTATGTGGACACTTTCGCTGACTACCATCCCCCAATTTCCCATCCCCCAATTTCCTATCAGCTCACCATTCTACCATTACATTTTCAAACACCTGGACGTACCTCGGTAAAATTTTGCGCTTGTTGCAAGGTGCTTTTGCTACCCACTCGTCAATGTATACATCGTAGACGAACAATAGCAGCCCAACAATAGGCCAAGAGTTCACCAACGATTTTTCAAACTTTGACTTGTTGGTTATGAGATCTCAGGTCTTCAAACTTGATTGAGGCTAAGCTCGTGGAATTTTATCGAGAACCAACTGATATCCGGAACTGAAAATTGTGCTGGCGTCTTCTTTAATATGGACAAGCATTAATGGATAAGCATTAGATGGATAAGCATTAGAAATAGCAGTAGATGGACAAGCACTATTCAAAGGATTATACAAAATATCAACCATATCAGCAGTGTATTAAAGAGAAGGAAAGAACGTTCAAACCATGGGTAGCTAAGCTGTTTTGGGATATATGAAAGGAAATAAAGGGAAGAGGAAACTTCAAAGGACCTTGAAGACTAAATGTTCTATTCATGATGATCAAAAAATTATGATTTCGCACCCATTAGCATTTTTTTCAGGGCCTCCCTCTACCTTGTTCAAGCACTTGAGTGTTTGCATTATTGAAAATGAACTTGTTACGATCCAGTACCTACAACAAGTCGTTACAAGCTCGGTAATTTCAACCCGATTTCACACTTTCTTCATTTTCTTATTCCTACTTCAACTCCAGATTCCCATTTCCTTTGTTCTTCTTCTATATCCAGTCTATTCTTCAATTCCTTCTTTCATCTTTGTCATTCATCTTTATCTTCATCTTTCTTCATATTTATCTTCATCTTTAATATTTATCTTCATCTTTAATATTTATCTTCATCTTTAATATTTATCTTTCTTCACCTTTATCTTTATCCATCTTAGTCTCATTTCATGACATTTTTTGGCGTTCGACGCGAATACCACGTCTCCCCACACTTCGTTGCTCCATGTTAAGCCAACTTCAAGAGGTTCTCCCCATAGGCAACTACAAACTACTCTATGTTCAAACCAAGCCGATCCATGTCAAGCCGTTAATCAACGCGAATTCCTCAGACACTTTCAAAATCAGGCATTTTATTCTCCTCGTGGACGCGGACGAGTCGTTGATTCTCTTTGGCATAGAGATATTGGTCTACTTCAGCTTTGGAGATGATCTACTTCAACACATTTTCGTCGCAAAGTGCGATACGGTGGGATTCCACAAGAGCAAAGTCAAATTCGCAAAGGTGGTGGAGGTCTTGATCGATTACATAAAGGGTTTCGATGTAACGCAGTATAAAATGAAGGAGAAGCAAGTCAGTCAAGAGAAAAAAGAAGATACTACTTCAGCTGGCGTCAATCGATTCTATGACATTTCTCAAAAGAATAACATCTCGTCACTATTAAAGCTTTCCAGCTCGCTCAACGACCCTGGTCGCTTCTCACAACTTCCATACTACAATGATGTCGAGAGAAAAAAAGACTCCGTCTCCAATTTGATTCACATTCCCTCTACACAAATCGTCCGGGTGTGTCTTTTTGCCAAAGCTGCCCCAGAATACCTCTTCCCCGGTTCTTCCCGTAACAAAAGCAAGCATGTGGTTGGCGGGGCGGTATTATTGCTGTGGTGGCTTCGAGTGTTGGACGCGTGCTTGGACAATTGGAAGTGTAGGTTGATTATCCCGGGTGCAGACGCAGCTTCTACTAAAAAGTTTCTCACGAATTTGAAAAAGGATTGGTCCGTGGGGCATATCTTCTCCGAGGGCGTGGCAATCAAGACCGTACCGCTCTTTCCGGATGATCCAAAGGGGCGGTTTTTAGAGCATTTGGTAGTGGAAGATCGGTACCAGGGAATGAAGAACGAGGTGTTTTTTGAGGAATTGGGCATTAGACAAGAGTTTAGGTTGGGTGATGTGGTGGGCTTAATTGGGTGTGAGAAGTCATTAGAAACAAAGAAATTAGAAACAGAGAAAACATCAGAAACAAAGGAAGGTGCAGATAGCAACCAAGGTGATGAAGACGCCTTCTACAACGTCTTTACACTTTCCGAGTACAAACTGTTCATTCTGTTGTTGAAAAATGCAAATTACTCGGTAGAGGCAGATGTGGTTGATTTAGTCGACCTGAAAATCCCAGCATTTTTCGAGAGGAATGGAATGGATGGAGAGTTCGTGGCTTTGGAGGGAAGGGCAAAGGAACAGAAGAAGGAAAAAGAGGTCAGGGTGGTGAACACTTTAGGAGTAAAGAGAAAAAATGATGTTGGTCATTTGGTCAAGAGAAAGAAGTGATCGAAGTGATCGAAAAGAAGTGGTCGAAAAAAAGTGATCGAGAAAGAAGTAAGAGCTTGTGACTAACATTGCTTTTGTGGAGATCATGTGTGTGTTGTACCGAGGTTCGTGTGGATGATGATCAGATTGAGTTGGCAACTTCTTCAAAAGCACCGAATTTAGGTGAAGATCAATCAGTTGGAAAATACGGTGTCAAACCCAAATTAGACATGACGTTCCAGTTTCATTCACCTTGGAGAAAAAGAAGGCAGAACAAATGCGACATACCTATCAAAACGGGCAACTTCAAACTCCTAGCAAGTTAGGAAACTAAGGCGAAGTTCATTCCAAACATTCGTACCGAATAATAGGGCATTGTTTTAACCATCATGAGCGAGGGAACCATCAAGGGCGAGTGAAAAACCATCAAGGGCGAGTGCGTAGTGAAATGATAATTTAGAAGAACGTTTCGCCTGAAATAGAAAATGTCTTGAAGGGATGGTCTCGAAGTTTCGATTGACTACTTGTACAGTTATTTGGTACCCATTTCTCAAACAAGCAGGTTGAACGAGCAGACAGGGAGGCCGTCTCGCTTAAAATCGGATCATTTCGTGATGCTCAGTTCTTAGTGTCAGGAACGGTCAAGAACAATCGTGAAAAAGGAAACGGTAAAGCACTAGCAATCAAAACAGTACGCGCAGCAATTATCAAAACAGTACGCGCAGCAATTATCAAACATAATAAAGTGGAAAGGAGTAGCAAAGGAATAGCACAGGAGCTGGGTGTTGAAGCGAGCACACCATGCGTTGCTCGTAACAATCTATTTTCAAAAGCTCCCACTTTCTAATCGTCATACAACAGAAAAGTCTTGCAATTGCAAGCTATTGCAATTACTGCAATACTTTAATACTTGATTGTTGCAATGCAAGCAAATATAGACTCCAGCTACTAGTGAACTAGGACTGAACATATTGTATCGTATGCCATTAGAGAAAATGGCATTGATGAAGTGGAATAAGGTAGGGATGAAGTAGGAAAAAGTAGGATAAAATAGGATGAAGTAGGATAAAGTAGGAATGTAGGATTGTAGGAATGTAGGAATGTAGGAATGTAGGAATGTAGGACTGTGGGAATGACGTAGGAATAAAGCAGAAATAAGAAACATACTTCTCGATTCTATTGCTTGTGTATGAATTATCTCCGATTAGGGGTAGAGTATCCTCATCGCTAACAACATTCGATATTTCACTTGATTCTTCGTAATAACTGCCAACCGAATATTTTTCAAAATCAACTCATTTTTGTAACCATGGCAGCTGACCATCCATCTCGTTCATTACATAATCTTAAAGTAGCCATGATCGTAGCAGCTCCTCGTGACGTGATATTTCCGACCTAAGCCAACACCTGATAAATTTTCGTGATCGCTTTAAGCATTGCAAGGTACTGCTTCATGTCTCTCGGTTGATTTCACGGCTACAACAATAATAACATGTCTCGTCTTCAAACGAACTCGCAACGATTAGCACCTCTTTTCTTTTGATGATGGCTTTACATAATACGGATATTTTTTGGTAACCAATAGAACTCATTGGATTACTCCTCGGTGATAGTCTTCAGTGTAGTCCTTGCAATTGATGCGCATTCTCATCGGTTTCGCATTTTCATCCAAAATCGTTACTCCTCGCTTGTCTTTTCCCTATTGAACCGAGCCAAATCACCATTGTCTATTATTACCTGAAACTGTTTCACAAATCTTGACTTCACAACTGTGCTGGCCGATTCCTCGCAACACAAGCTCCTATTCCAGAAATTTTCTGCGAGACTCTTCACACACGTTTTGCGAGCTTTACACATTTTCTCCATCGTCATTTCTTATTCCCATTTATCTCCGTTACCAATGGTTGCTCGCATAAATGCTTGGTCTGGACTACTATTTTCGTAGCGCTCTTTACTCCACAATCTACGTTTACTCCACTCCCCTGATCATTCCTCACCCCTTGTTCGACCACAACTTGTAACTTGCCTCCTCTTACAAAATCCCTCGTCTTCAATGCTCTCAATGGTGCGAAAAGACTTCAACTTCTCGTTTCACATCAATCGGACCATTCTGAATCTCCGTTGATCGTGCACAAAACACCGAATCCGACTTTTCCTACTCGCGTAGCTCATCGGTGCTTCAAGTCTATAGTTAAAAGAAGGGCCGAAGGAATTTTGAACCAAGTGACTCCTTTTCGGGGCTTGAAGGATTTTGCACATCACCTCAATCCATCACCTCAATCCATCATATCCCTCTTGCCACATTTCCATATCCACTCAACACCTCCCCTCCATTGTCTGGCTCCTAATTTCCCCCTTTAATCTTATCGTCTTTTTTATTGCTTCTTTTGGAAACCAAAATAATCAACAGCCTCTACCAATAAGCCGTCAAGCTTACCCGCTCCTTTGGGAAACAAAATACGCGACAATGTACACATCATGGCAATCAGACGTTTTCAAAGCCGCCCATCCCCGTCCATCACTTCGCGTGACCTCCTGGAAAAAGTGAAATATCCGAATTTTCAACAATAGGGAGAACAATGGCCCTAATATTGTGCGTAGATCCACTTTTCGCTTGATTGTACCTGGATCATAAACCTCTCCCTATATATTGTCTGACACCTCTCCCCACGTTCTTATCAATTCACCAATCTCCATCCCTCGTACCTTTGTGTCGTACCCTGATTTCATTTGTAGTTCTAGACTTTCCTGCACAAAAACTTGCGTTCACTGCGCCATAAGTGATTTCATGATGAAGGTCCGAATCCTTCTCTTACATCCTGGGTGTGGAGATTCGATGCTCGCTTTACAACCTCCATTGAGTTTCGAAATCACATTCTATTCCGTTTCATTTTGTCCCACATCAATTCTCGTTCTGCTTGAAAATTTCTGCCCATATTTGCCTCCCAATCGCCTCCCTATGCCTGGGCACCACTTGGTGTCACTTGGTGTCACAATCTGTTTATCTACCACATGTCTTTCGCGCTTCTTGTGTTCGCATCATCTTCTCCTCTCCCTCTTATTCTTGCAACAATAGTCCATTGACCGCTTTTTAGCTCTGCCTGGTTACCACTGCGGAGAAGGGTGGTCGTTTTGTGCATTGTGATTATGTAACCCCGACCATCTTTGTGGCGCCTTGGCTCTAATATAAATATAGCCATCGATCGCAGCTCCAGGCTTTTAAAGGAGGGCTTGAACTCTTACAGAGACACGGGACTAGAAATAAGCGAACCAAGACAAATCTCACAATTCTCCAAATCACTTGTGAATACCCCAGGATTTCAAAGGAACAGCAATTTTCTTGATTCACAAAAACTCATATAACAAATTAGCAAGCGTTCGTCACAGCAAGTGCTATCGTCACAGCAAGGGTACCGGTGATATCAACATAGCTCGTATCACTTAAGCAGACAAACAGATCTGACCAAAACGCCGATTTAACTGTAAGCGATCGAGACTTCGCAACTACAACCTACAAAAGAAAAAAAAGCCACCGTTTTTTAACCGAGTTTGCTCGCTTGGCGTTCTAGCACTCGATCTTCCCTATACCGTATAGTTGCTCGCGGACTTAGCCTTCGGCCGGCTTTTTTTAGCAGCTCGGATTTGATTGTGCTTACTTTTTTTGATTTCAAATCGGTTTGCAGTTGCTTGAAAAGTTGAATTCACAACTCCGAACCACTGAAACTTTTCACTTTTGGAATTTCGCTTCGTTTCACGTCGCATTGATTCTGAGGCTCGTGGACCGCCAGGTTTGAAATTACTACTCGGTTGCTGGAGTTTACAACTTTGCGGAACCCGTTCAACTAGCCGCGCGAAAATTTAATTGCGCACGGATTTTCTTTTGGTACTGCGCTAGGTTCCTTAGTTGCTTGCTTCCTAGTTGCTTTTAAGCCATCTGTTTCTTGGGACCAGTTTCTTATTTGGTCACTTTAGCTATACTTTCTTTTTTTTCTTCCCATGGATATCAGTATAAACAGACAGTCTTCCCCCCAGTTGGAGAAACAACTTCCTGATACCAAAAGACGCTCGATGATTATCAGCACACTCCCCCACAACACACCCAACTATACCATTTCCTCGTCGGCGTCGTCGGTTAAGAGGTCACCCAGTCTCTCGGGGGGTTCTCCATTAACGCCATGTCCAAATGTTCAAAGAAACTCCTTTAGCGAGCAGTTCCCTCCTAGTGAGCCCGAAAACATCATTGACATGATGGAGCGCGAACAGGATGCTATCGTTTTAAAGTTGATGAAGGAGATTGAGCATTTGAAGAGTGAAAATAAGGCACTTAGACAGAGTTTGTCAGCATCGCAGGCGGGGCCTGCAAACTCGGGCATGGTGCGCCGTTCTTCCTCCATGAGCTCTCACCACAGAACCTCCTCCTCGGTGTCCTCGATCTCGTCGCAAAGCTCGATCGCGGTTCCAAACAAACGCCACAGCTCCTACTTTAACAATTATACCATGCACGATGAGTTGGCACCAGTCAAGCCAGAGGTCAAAGAAGTGAGTCCCACAGCAAGGTCTCGAAGTAGAAGAGGCAGTGTCACAGATCATGTGGAGGAAAACAAGTGGTTGAAGACAGAGTTGAAGAGACTCAGAAAAGAGATTGAGCACTTGAGAACAAGCGATAGTTGAGTTGATTGCTTGACATGACACCAACAAAAACAACCAACGCGAATCACTTGAACATAGGAATTTGACTGTAATGTCAGATGAAGTGTTTTGCACACTTCACATGAGTTAGCTGTTGGTACAACTGCAAGTGAGTACTCACTTGTTATAGAGAAAGGGTGCACTGTCTTTTTATGGAAGCGCATTCATCCTTCTAACAAATTTAAGTAGGATTATTTAAATTCGGTATATCTGGAAGCAAATAGAGAAAAGAGATAAATAAGTTCATGTGGTGGCTACCACATTGTTCATATGATGTAGAGGCAATCTGGTGAACAGGAACGTAGGCTTGATGCGCAACTACCAATATGGAACCAATTTTGCAAAGCGGAATTCGCTCCATTGTGGGTTGCATAGATAAGCGAACAAGAAAAATTGGCACGATGTAGACTACGCCAAATAAGTTGCGCGTTGGACCTCCTTCCTCGAAGCCATAGTTTATCTTGGAATTCACAAAGCCCCCATCACCCATTAAGGTTTAATGTTGCTCCCGAGTAACGGCTTGTGGCACCCGATTAGTCCGTGGATTACAAATCAATTCTAGAAACACTTGCAAGCCACTTGCATTCCACAAACACAATGGCCCCGGTTGCTGGAACATCCCTAGACAGCGCCACGTTCTGTACGATCTGTACCCTGTGCCGAAACGCGGTTTCCATGGATGCTCAAAGTCTTCGCCTAAGCCTCATCTCCAATCTTATGACCTTTTCTTTTCTTTTGAGTGGCTTACTTGAGAGGCTGAAACAATCAGTAAGTGACAGAATTTCATGACTGGAGGCGTTGTGAGTTCTGTCAGAAGGCCACAGCCTTCTGTTGCGATTATTGTCAAGGGAGGAGTTCTGTTCAGACATTAGCATAGAGCAAGTTTTAAAGTGCCCCTTAAAACAGTACATTGAATTAGAGGCACAGTTTACATGTACAGATGTACTGTTGGCCAGCGCAGCAGCGATGGAGCAACGATTCGGTCACTTGGTGTATGACGCAATTTTGCATACCCTATTGTTTCGCTGAGAGATAACCGTTGTGCAGGACGGGTTACTCAAAGAGACAAGATAAGACAAGCCCCGTAAATGCTTCAAGGTATGACAGTCCATTTGATATATTCACGGTGAATGTGATTATTGTTCATCTCTCAGAACTAAGGTGATATCAGCTATGATGTTGATTTGTCACAGTTGTAGGTGAGAGCAATTCAGATTCAAGGTGCTCGTGGGTTACCTTCGTCTATCTAGGTCTATTTATATCACCTATGACTACCTATTTACCTATCTACCTAACTCCAACTAGATCAATTTATGTTTACTTATGTCTACCTATGTCTACCTGTATCTACCAATGTCTACCTATACCTATGTCTATTTATGTCTACCTATGTCTAAGTCTACCTATGTCAACCTGCCTATATCTATCTATATTTACCCGTGTCGTCCCCTGACCGTACATCACAGAATGCAAATTCATCGACAATCATATAGTTCGTATTTATTTCAACGTACCTTGGTCCTATTGACTGTGCCATTTTGTCTCTCTTTTTTTGCAACCACGTTTTTGTGTTCTGTGGCTGCAAATTGTGTGCAAATACAAATCGCAACCTGTTCAATTTCCCACCATGACCAAACCAATTCTCCGAGCATCCATACCCATCCTCCTTTTCGCTCTCATCTCACTTGTTTCATCCGTAGGAATCAGGCTGTCTATTCTGGCACTAGTCCCAGGCGGCAAGATCATCGATGCGGCCATCCCCCAGCAAAAAGCCAGTGATCTCCCCCGCTTGAGGTCTGAAAGCCCTATGTTGCCTTTCCCCAAGTGGCTTACTGACTTTACGGGTCTCACTGTGTGGCCCGGGATGGACCCTCCCTATATCCCGCTCGACTTCATTGACTTTTCCAAGATCAGAAACGACGTTCCCGTCCATGCACAAGGCACTTGTAGCGCTGTGCTCCGCTCAGTAGGATGCTCATTCGATTGCTTCAATTGCGTTTCCTTTGACGATGTCTACACCTGCCCCATGCTTTCGCAAACTTTTGACGATGGCCCCACGCCGGCCACAAATAAATTGATTGAAAACCTCAAGTACCCGTCGACTTTCTTCAGCTTGGGAGTCCAGGTGGTCCGGTACCCCGATATTTACCTCAACACGATGAAAAAAGGGCATGTTATGGGGTCCCACACGTGGTCGCACAAATTCCTTCCCTCATTAACCAACGAGCAAATCATTGCCCAAATCGAGTGGTCGATCTGGTCAATGAACGCGACTGCGGGACATCTTCCTAAATGGTTCAGACCCCCGTATGGAGGCGTAGACGAACGTGTAAGGAGTATAGTGAGACAGTTTGGGATGCAGACCGTGCTTTGGGACTTTGATACGAACGATTGGAGAATGTTGAATGGGGATAATTCGCGCAAAGAGGCAGACATCTATACGGACTTGAAAAAGTTTAAAGAGACTCATGGGGGGAAGGGGTTAATTTTAGAGCACGATGGAACCATGAGGACCGTGAATGTGGGAATAGAGATAAGCAAAAATATTTTAGGGGGTCAAAGAACAGTGCCGCAGTGTGTGGGGGGAGTTGACTACATCAAGAAGTTTTAGCACGTTGAAGCTTATCGAGGAGTTACTTGGTCAACTAAAGTCACGCTTAGTGATTCCTACAGTGCTAGAAATGCACAATATAGAAAATGATTCCTTTTGTTCCTCTTTCTTGTTATACCACTCTCTATTTAATTCTATATCATAGCATGCAATACCATCCAATAAGTTCAGATTGAGCTGTAGCCAGGTCATGTAATCAGACATCAAGCCAAAATGCCTCAATTGCCTACATCCAGGTAGCATGGGCCCATTATTCTAAAATGTCTTGTTTCGCTTACCCACCTATGACATCATGAAAAAGCTGTTTTACGAAGTGATGCAATTTTGAGATGAAACCGTAGGTGTTGAAGTGAAAGGGCAATTTTAGACGACCAAATATGCAGAATGAAAAGTGACACTCGGTGGTGAAGTGGAATCTTCATCTCCGAAGATAAAAATGAAATCAAACATCTTCCATTACTATTGAAGACATATTCTGTTTACATAAGTTCCTGTCTACACCCCCTTCACTTCTATACAAGCTACTTGGTAGCTAAAAACCCTTGTAACCCTGCACTAGGAAACCCTGAAATTCTGAGCAAACCTTGAGCAAACCTTGAACAAACCTTGAACAAACCTTGAACAATGCTAGTAATTTCATTCCACAGATTGAAAATGGGGAATTGTTAGGAGCTATTGTTCAAAACATGCCCAAGTTATGCGAAGCTTGACCGGGCAAAACGTGCCCAAGTAAAAAATTTCACCCCTTGAGGCGATAGTAAGTATATTCAAGAATAGGCAATCGAGGAGGTAAAAAGCAGTTAGGGTACTGAGGTTAACTCTCAGGGGCATAATGACAAATTGGAAGGAGTCGTTGGCATTTTGGTGATGTAGCAGACAAGAAAAGTGCACGGAGGATGAGAAACTTGCATGGAAGATAACAGAATTACACGGAGGATAAGAGAATTGCACGGAGGATAAGAGAATTGCACGGAATTGATATTCGCGAGGTATATTCGCGAAGCATGCGAGGGATGCGAGGGATACTCACGCACACGCGAAGAGGTTGAGATCACCATGTTCACCCCTCTCAAAGAAGTGCATTATATTCCTGAAAGCGTGTTGTTCACGTCAACTATTTCCTTCAAGGCCCCCTCTTTCCCAAAATGACAATATCGCCAATTTTCTCTATTTTTAACTACTCTTGAAAAAACTGGTTAGTTATTTTCCCACCATTTTAACTTGATCCGCCATTTTAGCTATTTCAACTATTCCTTTGTAAAATCCCTCTTGAGTCCTTTTTTAGCTTCTCGAACTATTTGCATTAAGCGTTCGTACCTAATCTTGGCCCTCCCCCATCCTCTGGAAGCAGTTTGCGTCCACAATTTCATTTCGACTTTATTATTCACGCACCAACTCTGGAATCACGCCTCCAACTACCGTGACGTTGCCTCATGGCCGCAGCTCACCTTTCGGTGCATTTTATGTTATCTGGTCCCCTGTTTCCGTGTTATGATTTGGGGGTGTCCGCCTTCCATAGTTTCAACCCCCTGGTTTTAATCTCGCAGTCGTCAGAGAAACAGTGTTCATAATTAATAGGAGCAAGGTCCCTCAAGGTACGAGTCCACCTCCTGCTAGGGCTACGTCCTACATTGCCCAGGCAACACATCTTCTCAACCCCAAGAATACTTCATCACGAACCCCATGATCCAAGCAGATAACATTCTCCAAGTCTACCACAAAACAAATCAATCTCCACACAAAGCCACCACACCACATTTTTTTGCAACATCTTCACGCACAATTATTGTTTCTACCTGTTCTCCGCCTCTCCAATTCTTCGTTATCTAATCCCTCCTTCTTTCACCTCTCCTTCTTTTATCTCCTCCTCTCCTCCTCTCCTCTTTCTACACTATATCACTGGGCTCGCTGCTAAATTGCTTTAGCGGCTGCCTTGTTTATTGGTATACGATCCACGTATAATAAATACCACTAGTAGTAAATGTATGACAAATACTTACAGCATAAACATTTAAACAATAATTACCCCCCGCTTAGGCGCTAGCACTAATAGTGTTACCGCCCAACAAGTCGTTAGCCTTCTCAATTCCCTCATTGGCAGCAGCGTGTGCCTCCTTGTTAGCCTGACCAAGAGTCAGTTTGGCGTCGTTCAACAAGGTGTCAGCTCTGTTCTTGGTGGAAGAAGCAACCTCCGAAACGTAACCCTGGGTCTGGGTCTTGATTGGCTGGATGTATGCTTCATTGATCTTGGTAAAAGACTTGGATGCAGTGTTGTATGATGCGGTCAAGTTGGACTTCAAGCTGGATGAGGCATTGTCGGCACCCTTGGACAATTCCTTGATCTCATTGTTGTAGGTGCTGATAATGTCGTTAGAGATTTCAGTCAGTGTGTTGGATACACTCTCCTTGAGACGGAGCAACAACTCGTTGATAATCACGAAAAAGCGCTTGGTTTCAGCAATTCCCTCATCAAACTTATACTCCGCCTTGGGAAGGTACTTGTTCACAACTGCGTCGTAGAGGTAGTCGTTGGCTGGCTTCACGTACTTGGTCTCAATGTTCTTTGCGGTCTCAGCTGGGAACTTGAGCACCCACTTGTCAAAGTTGGCGAGAACAATCGAGTCCGCGAGGTTGTCAACCTTGGCGAGCGTGCTTTCCACAACAGGGAAAGGGGCAATCACATTCGCATTGATGGAGTTCCAGATGGGCAAGAGAACATTGTGGTACGCGTATGCAACAAACGAAAAGCCCAACAAGTAGTTGACAAGAGCGTCAACGTACAGGTATGAGCCAACGTGGGAAACAGTCTTGGAAGTGAAGGTCTTCGACATGGTTGACCTATAATTTATTAGAATTTGATCTCCTTAAATACTTTATGGTCTGGAGCAACTTTGCAGAAACAGCGGCTTATTTTTCGAATATTTCACAAAGCTACGTGGTGACACAAAATAATCCATCGATTTGCATGTGATTTTTTTCTGAGATGATTAGACACGGTCCCGACGGTGTGCTGATTATTGTGTCTTTTGGCAAAGGCCTCGGGCGTGGCATCCATGGTATGGCCTACACGTGTTTTCGTAAATCGGCTTTATCGTTTACTTTGGGGGAGGAGGATTGACGCGACTGAGGACCCATGTTGAGATCTTCTTAGATCCGACCATCACCTCAAAAGGTGTGTTTATGCACGGTGCATGTGTTGCTTGAGTTGATCCATGAATTGGAAAATAGAAACGTCACTTTACTGAATTACGAGCCCTAACTGGGAGGTATCGGAACAAGATAGGAGATGAGAATCAGCATTCCAGCAAGGGTATGTGAATGCAGGAGATCTGGGAGAGATCTGGGACTGTAGCGGTGCTTCTTGGTGGTTCTTGGTAGAGAGATATACACTCACAGCACAAAAGTGCTACTTTATTCTTGGAGTGGGCCGGTGTTTCAAGACAGGACCTGAAAAAAAGGGATGCATGGAACCAGGGCGATGGAAATGGTGGACGGAAAATGTGGAAAACGAGATTACTACGCGATGTAAAGACTACTGCTTGTGAATTGCCCTTCCTAAAACGCTACACTAGTATCTAAGGCAGGTCTGTCCGTTACATAGACGAACTAATTACTCATTTCCGTTATTACACCGATATTATTTACCTCGTTTTCTATCATCTGACTTTCTGCTTGAGCTACATTTTCCGTTTCATTTCACCTTGTCTACTTTGAAGAACCATGTTGACCGTGGTTCAGTCAACATGGTTCATTAAGTGGTCACGGCCGGTCTCGTCACAGCTTCGGATTGCAGATGTATCCCCTCGACAACTCGCCATGGCTCCAAATGGTGGTGAATATGGCTCCAAATGGTGTTGAAAAAATGGGTTTTTTTTCCTCTTCTATGTTTAGAACACAAAGAAATATGGGTGTCAAATGAACCCCGTAACCCCATAACCCCATAAACTCCAGACCCCAACATGTGAGCTGAACATCTTGTTCGGGTTCTGCAAGTTACTGCCGAAATTCGGATGGATATGAGCCATAATGGGACACGCAAGATTAGCAAAGAAGATATCAAATTAAGATAAGGTCAAGTGAAGGATCACATCACGAAAATCTTAACTACAACACTACACAATAAGCATGGAAAATTAATGCCCAGCAACTAAAATCTTCATCACTCGATGTGAAGTCTTACCATTAAGGCACGAATTGTGAAACTTGGTCAACCTCCTGATGAAACTGAGTCGACCAATGAAACTCACGTTGAGTTTGCGACAATACTCAAATACTTCTCACGTTTGTGCAGCATCGTCCACAGAATCCTTGGCTCAAGAAGGTCCTCCGTCTTTGATTTTTTTTAATCTGAACTCTTGCTCCGATTCGTCTCTTATTCGTCCTATTCCATCGCCTCGGGGATCCGTCCCTGGTGCGGCTTTCCACTTTGGTTATGAGTGGTTATGAAAAAAGGTTATGAAGGAAAATCATGGTGGTTGCAAACTCGTTGCAGACTGAAACCATCAGCTTCCATAAGGCCGCTAAAGCAAAGAACGATTTCATCGCAAGCACATGGGAGGTCGAACGGAACATTTTCAACTCTAATACACCACATGCACTCCATCTATCGCAAAAGCAGAATTTCATAATAAGCCTTCCTTGTCATAGAAGTCAAATTCATAGATATGGGGAAAATTTGGGGCTGAAAATATTGCAGCCTTCTGATCAGATCTGCATGTGAAAACCACTTGATTTGTATGGCTCAAGCGAAGAGGCTGCTTTACAATTACAAAAGCTTGTACAAGCCACCATGTGGAATGTGGAGAGCTGCGCAATGTGAGTCTCACCTGATGGTCATTCCCGCCTGATTTATGAAGATGACGTAGTCAAAAACGAACCATATCGTTCACCAAAGCTCAAAATATCGCTTATAGGCCATGTTTTGGTCCGTGGTGGCTAGTAGTGACATATGATAGTGCTTTCCCAATCAGGTACTTTGAGCGAACTCTCCGATTTCTTCCATACAGATCCTCCACAAGTTCATAATGAGACCATATCACACCCGAATTCGCACATCAAGCCTCATATCGAACTTGGAAACACTCAAATACACTATTTAACCGACGAGCAAAAGCCTAAGCAGAAACGTGATGTAAGTTCTACCGAAGCACTGGAGCAATCTAAACTCGAGAGCAACAATAATCTTGTTGTCTAACCAAGTGCTGATTCCATAACCATGTACAACCTGTTAATGGCCTTGTTTTCGAAACAGGTACCCTAAGGATAAGGTACCAGAAGCAAACAAAGGAACGTTAATGCTAAATATATACAAGCGGTATTTCCCTTCGGTTATTTAACCTCGATATCTTATTTTCAGTATGGACTCTGGAACATCTCGAACTGGTTCAGCCATGCTTCAACCATGCCTGGTTCAAATGCCTGGTAGCTACGAGTCGGTACGACTCTACGAGAACTACATACATTGCATCCCATAATAGCACTCGATATCAAACAAATGGTCACGAATAATCAGGGGTAGTAAGGAAATGATGCTTGCTAGGCAAAGCCTTCTAAATTTATTTAGCTATTGTTCTCGAAGCAATGACATGGCCCGTGCCTTGTTAATTTGAAAACAGGATCGAATGATAAAAGTTTGGCTTTCCAGTAATGATCAGTGACCAGAGTGTTTCGACTATCGAATGTCTTAAGCGCTACATTTCTAAAGATGGAGCTTTAACGTTATCTAGGAAGTTATGTTTAGGGCTATTTTTAATAAGCCTCATTTGTTATGCTTTAGTTGCTATCAACTATCAACCATTAGATCCACAAGCCAGCATACCCTAGTTTCAACACAGTTCCATGCAACATAGATGCAACATGATGAATCGACAGTGGAATACTACGCAATGACTCAAATGCGATGGCCCCAAAACTCAACTTACGCAGCTCCCTGCATCCTGTACTTACGTACAAGGAAAGCGTTTACAAAACCGCTTAGGAATCTATGTTCTCTCACTAACCTACATAGCTGTTCTTTCAAATCTTCCATTATTCTAGCTGTCTACCATTATCTAGTTACATCCCCTCACCTTAATTCTGAGAGACAAAACTGCAGCAGCCAGTTTTTCAATCGCACTATCAAGCTTCATGGTCTTTCGAGATCCATTTTTTTTGTGTCAATCCTACTCTCACAACTTGCCCTGATCAAATCTATTCTTATTCTTTATCAACTCTCTATAGTAGCAAACATGGTGACAGTTCGCTTATTGCTGCTTGCACTCTGGTGGGTTTTCCTTCTTTTCCTCCTCTTCTTCCTCATCGCCACTCTCGAACTCCTCCTCATCCTCGAACTCGTCCTGGTAGCCGAAATCAACGGCTTCACCAGTAAACCAATCGATGGCTCTTGGGATCAAACGGTCCTTGATCTCTTCTCCCAATTGGTAGTCCAACTCCAATCTTCCCTCCAATTCCTCGTCGTCTTCCTCCTCCTCTTCCTCTTCCTCTTCCTCGTCCTCTTCCTTCTTGGGTGGCTTTGGAGGGTCGAAAAAGTTGAAGAAGGACTCTGTGGGCGTCAACTTCTCGATGGTTCTAGTTTGCTTTGTGGTCTTGTTCCTCTGCTTTCTCCTCTCTATGTTCATTGTGACATTCACTTCCTTGGAAGTCCAGTTGATCTCACATCCATCGGCGTGGTCATACACAAAGTCACCAGAGTATCCCAACTCGGCCTGGTAGTGGTAGGTCTTGGTCAAGATCTGGTTGGAGAAGAACTCATTCTTGTTGAACTCGAAAATCAACTCAAAGCCTGGGGTCTCCAAGTACTCCATACGGATGTCCTTGAGGTGTGTCAACACCTCGGAGTCTCGTTCGGTGATGGTTTGAGAAACTGTGGTGAGGTTTTCCAATGCAGTGAGCCAGAAGCCAGGGACACCAGCCTCATCGTCATCTTCATCATCTTCCTCTTCCTCCTTCTCCTCCTCCTCCTTTTCTTCATCTTCTTCGTCCTCATCCTCGTTCAAGGCCTCGCCCTCCTCGATTTCCTCGATCGTAGGCTCCTCATCTCCGTTGACAATCTTTTTTCTGCGCTCATACAAGGGTTCGTACTTCTTAAAGTAGCGCTTCTCAAGGTTCAACAACTCCTTCTGGAACTCTGCCTCGAGCTTCATCTGCTCCTGCTGGATAGCCTTGAGCCCGAAAACTCTCTTCTTCACCTTCTTGGGCAAACCATCAATATAGCCACTCTGCTGACCAACCAAAGAACCAAGTTTGCCTTGAATCATCGAAAGAAGAGCTGGGTTGTTTGCAAGCTGCTTCGAGGCCTCGGCTGTGGCGGCATCATCGTCTTCCTCGTTGATCGTGGACACGGTGGGAGGCTTGGTGCGAAGGTAGCTGTTGGCTACACTGGAAGGAGTGTTCTGGGGGGTGGGCGCCTTGGAGATGTCTCCGTTTTTGCTCCTGATGGGTTCAGACATGGTGTTTTTTATTCAACGATAATTTTCGTTTTTCTTTTGGGTTTCTTTTTTAAGGGATAGAACAACGGGCAAAGCGACTTGGAGTCCCAAAAAAAAGATATTTCAAGCGAGAATAATCAGCTGCTTCTCAGTTCTGTTATATAAGTGAGCCTTTAAATGTCTATAACATTGATAACTTAAAGAGTTGGGAACCTTGATGACTATTGAGAGATACAACGATGGCTAGACTATCGCGTTCAATTTAACCAAATAGGAAAAATTAAAACGTGCGATCGATTGACACAAAAACATGCCAACAATAGTAGCGGAATTGGTGAGGAAGGTTGTAGTAAGAAAAAGCAAGTGAGAGATGACAAGTGATAATATCACTAACTGGTGTAAGGCTGCCACACATAATGTATACAGAGTAAAAATGGGTTTTCCTGGTGGATGGCTGGCAAAAATGAAAAAAGAGTAAGGCTGTTACCACTTTTTAGGAAAAAAGAACTGAGAATGTAAATACTCTACAGATTCAACTATTGTGGTATTTGATCAATTAGGAAACATTGAATGACAAGAAGTCCTCCTCATATTCTCGATTCTTTTATTGTTCTCGACTGTATTGCCAGTACATGCCGCTTTAGCAAGTACTATCAAAGAAATTGCGTTAGATGATCGTGTTTGACTTGCGGAAAATTAATCCGTTTAGACCCAACGTTTAGACCCAACGTTTAGACCCAACGTTTAGACCCAACGGTCACACCGTATTTGACTAAGATTTGCTCTCATTTTTCATGCTCAAGAAAGTCCTTTAATTCCCAAGAAACCCTATCTAGTAAAATCTCTTTTGAAGGATGATAAATTGGTATAAGTAAGCTCACTCTAGGAAGAAAGTGGACCAAGCCGAGCGATGTGAAATTTTTCGCAGGCATCGAAAACTTTGTGAGATCTTTGAGGTTTAGCGAGATATGGGTGCTACGCAAAAAATAGCACATTTCAGCTACAAAATAATATCTATGTGGCGATGAATCACTTCCACATTTACGGTGCAAGAATGTAGTGTGAAGATAAGAGTCACTAAATGATGTAGACTTGAAAGGGTCTTTAACTTGTAAGTTTGGTCATCTCTCGTCTTCTTGACTGTCTGAAATTCCTATATTTCACAAAAGTCAGTGATTCGTTGCTTTTGCCGTGAAAACTCCCGGTGAAGTGAGAAATCAACTCTTGTGTTTATCTACCACTGGTATGGATACAACTTTGTAATCACTCACAACTTTGTAATCACTCTGTCATCACTCTCTTTACCATTTTGCATTCTTGTATAATATCAACTCTACATAGTCTTATGATGTAGAGCGCTGAGAGTTTTGAGGCCCACACTGTATCTGTGTATCGCTTTCGTATTCTGTTCATCAAAATCAGGTATTTTGATGCTACTTCTCTATCTTCACATTATATTCTGTCTTCCCAATCGGGAAATTCGCAGCAATTTTCTTTACAGCGTACCAGATAGATACTGAATCAGACACCCACAATGAAGATACCCATAATGTACGACCAAGTACCACATATACCTACCACATACACCTACCACATCTACCTCATGTCTGTATCAAACTTCCTATAAATACGTCTCAGAAGTTATGTTTTTTCCTCATCAAACACAATGGCTGCTCAACAAACTAACACCACCGCTAACAAGTCCCAGGACGCTAACAAGGACAACAGAAACAAGAGAGTTAACAGCTGGGGTGACATCCCTTACCAGTGCACCATTGTCTAAGCTTTGGTTTATGTTGAACAACAAAGACGTAGAACAAAAGATGTTGAATGAACTCGAAGGTTTTTTGAGCTCGTTCTATGGAATAGAGCGAGCTATTTTTTATTTTGAAGAATTCATATATCTTTAATAAAGTTGTTATTGATCTGTGTAGACGGAATATGTTCAGACACTGAAGCTGATCGGTGTCTCCTCTTAGAATGTCTGTTTATACCAGTGTTCCTTTTAATTGGTTCTCTTGATTCTCTCTTGTTCTTCTATCTTTTGCTCTTCTATCTTTTGCTCTTCTTTTTCTTGTTCTTCTCTTGTTCTTCTCTTGTTCTTCTCTTGTTCTTCTCTTGTTCTTCTCTTGTTCTTCTTTCTTTTGCTCTTCTTTCTTTTATTCTTCTCTTATTCTACTACTTCAATCATTCACTCGTATATTCACTATTTCCATATTTATCCCACCCCAACTCTAAATTTGCTTCACTATTTGCTATTCAATGAACAAGGTCAACCTCGATCACTTTACAAGCAAATACTCAAAACTTAAATAATCTCCGGCAACTCGATAGAAGACTTGTCATCAATATCATCATACTTTCCATCCAAGTATAATTCGATATCACCAAGTCTCTTCTCCCATTGCTCGACACTGCTCAACTTGTTCTTGATCTCATCAATCTCCTTGTCAAGACTTTGCATGTTCTCCTCACTTGTCAAATCGTGGAACTTCCATTTGCCTTCGTCCTCAATCTCCAAAATCACATCGTGATACTTCATCAACAATGGTCTGTGGGACAAGGTAATGAATGTGATCTTCTTCTCTCTCAACATCTCAAACAAGTAGTCCTCCACATCGGTAGAAACAGCATTAGTACTTTCGTCCAAAACAACCAATTGGGGTTTCTTGAACAAAACTCTCGCCAAACTCATTCTTTGCTTCTCTCCTCCACTCAACACATCCTTCCAGTCCTTCACAACATTAAAGTTGCCCTCTCTCTTCAAAAGGTACTCCAATTTGACCTCCTTCAAAATGTGGAACAAGTAATCGTCACTGTACCCCATGTCATTCATTTCTTCAAATGTGTGTGGGTAGATGATTTGATCACGCAAGTTACCGGTGGTGAAGTAGGTCTTTTGTGGCAAGAAAAAGATATCGTTGTCGCTGGGCTTTGACAAAAGTCCACGGTACAACGGCCACAACCCAGCCAAAATACGGGCAATGGATGTTTTACCACATCCATTAGATCCCAAAATCAACATGTTCTTGTTGTGGTCAATCTTCAAGTTAATGTCGTCAATCAATGGGGTGTTCTCAGATCCATGCACGGTAGGAATGATAACAGGGAAGTTCTCAAACCTAACACCGTTGTCGTAGTTGTTTTGGATTGTTCCATGAATGTCCTGTGGTCCAAGCTCAGAGCCGTAATCAAAACGTGGAGAGTGAACCTTGTGCAACTGTGTCAACAACTTGAAAACACGATCGGTGTATCCGGTCAATTCTGACACATCCTTGATGGAGTACATCAATCTAGATCCAGCATCAGCAAGCGAAAGCATCAATCTCTTGTTGATGATAAATTGTCTCATGTTCTGTCTCTCATTAACCTTCTTGTTCTGTTGTTCTTCTCCCTTGGCAGGCCATATCTCATCCAAAAACACAGGCAATCCTGCAAACACATATCCCCATGCAGACCAGGTGTACTTCAACACATAATCTTCCAAAATTCCGTAAGCAAAGGAAATGTTCACCTGTTTGTCAATGTGGCTCATCAACTGTTTGAAGTTTTCAAGCAATTTGGTTTTTTCAATCAAAGACCCCTTGTAGAACCCAATCTCTTCAGAGTTTGTCATCACATTCAAGTGCATATTAAAGTACTGACCTTCAAGGTGCGTCTTACGGGCAGAAAGCTTACCAAATGGTGGGGTCGCACGCTTCAACAAAGCTGCTGTAAGGAAGTAATTGGCAAATATACCCAAAATGGCACCCGTTCCCAAGTTATCACGCAAGTACACGGAAAAGAAGATCAAATCAATGAATGGTTTACCCATGCTTGAGAACAATCCACAAATACTGTCACAAAACTTGTCGATGTCACTGGTAATGTATTGGTCGATATTCTCAAGTTCAGTCCCGCTCAACGAGACCTTGTAGTAAGTCATCACTTTGTCGAGATACAAGTCGTGGACATATCTTGTGAGGTTTGTGCGGAATCCCAAACTGAGACGGCTGGTCAAATACTTGATTGCAGCATTGGTATAAGATGCTGGGAATGCAATCAATAACCAGTAGATCAAATCCCTCGCAAACTTCTTACCGTTTGCACTGATCAAGTTCTTGACAATCTGACCATCCAACTTAGCCACCAATAACGAGAGCCATGTTCTCATGATAAGAAGGAAGCATTGAGAGAGCAAAAGCGATGTGTTCTTACAAGAAAACTTGGGAATGAGGATTCTCCAGATAATCACCAACTGACTCAAAAATTTAGAGCTGAATATGTGGCCCTTACTATTCTCCTTTAGACGTTCGTTGGCGTAAAAGTTTTTGTAAAGGTATTTGTCGGCAGCATATTGGTCCAAATTCGGACGTGGAATGATGATGCGAGTGTACGAATTCTTGCCCTTGGGAATCAAAATTTCACGCGATCCATTCTTGAGGACAGTGGAGGACTGTCTGATGAGATTTGGCCGCTGGAGTTTCTTATTGATCAAGAATTCATTGTACTTGGAGAGCACGCTTTTAAGCGTGAAAAAGATACCCAAACCAGCAGTGGATATCAAGGTCGACAAGAACAACATCACCGGCCTTGACTGGTAGTTGATCCGCACATTATTCTTAACGTAAGCATCCTGAAGAAGGGAGAGGATGTTGTTAAAATCCTGTTTGGAATAGGCGGTTAGCCTCGAAATGTTGATCATCGGGGCTTCTCAGGCTTTCGCGGTAGTTATGGAGATGTGGCGCCAATATCAATCAAATCTGAAGTATATTAAAGTGGTAGTCGCTGTAGAAGAGAGTTGCTGAGTGATGATCAATTGTAATAGTAATATAAATCGGTAAAAAATGGGGAATGTCCAAAGTAGTGTGGGGCAAGAAAAATACCGAGGAAGGGGGTATACAATATAGGCTACTCAGCATACAACGTATATATAGGGACTACGTGAGCTGACCATCTGGCCGTTCTTACAGAACCATTTTCATATCATCTATTATCTATATATTCCTTCCGTTGCCATCTTGCAGGTCTTCATTGTTTGCTCATCTCATAGAGGCCACGCACTGCCTGAAAAGACTGAACTCTTTCGCACAAGTATCTTTGGCTATGTTTTGGTAGTTCTGAAAGACACACTGACCGTAGGCAAGGCCCTCTTTCGAGCACTTGGCGGAGCTGTTGAGAAGCCGTTTAGCTGGGCGTACTTTGGTCATGGAAAAATTAACACAACCAATATTCAGCGATCGATTAGCACAATTTAGAGCAAACAAAATCGTACTGTCGTACTTTTGTCGTATTTCTGTCGTACTTTACTTTCAGGTTGCCGTATAAACAGATGTGTTGTTAGATGAGTTGTTAGATGTTTTGTTAGATGAGTTGTTTGCTAAGATTATGGAAAAGGGTTACATTGGGAATTTATTGGAAGGCAGGGAAATCGAACACAATCCTTGAAAAGAGGACTTAAAGGTTTCTTTTCAACTCTTATGAAGGGCTTTGAATATCATGTCGTGCACCTGTATTTATGGATTTCCTCCAATGTTCCTAAGCTCCGATGAATTCCATTCACTCTGTTCTTATTTTGGGCTGAAGATTGATAAGCCATTTGCCAAAGTATCATTACCAGACCCACGAGCAATCTCTTCGTCTAAGCAATCTCTTTCGCCTAAGCATCCTCTTTCTTTTAAGCATTTGTAATAATCCTGGACAATATTTATCCACATTTGACTATCAGTTATACGTGATCAAGTATAAGCCATTACAGATCAGGAGAATTTCGACAATTAAGTCTGATGAGAAATATTAAAGCTCTAGAGAGCTCTTCGAAACTGCGAGAAGATCTTGTAAGGCATTTAAGTTCTAGTTGGGCTTGCTTCCTCTGCACAGAGCTCATCTTTAAATTAATTCTGTACACATCTGACCTTGATAACTGCAAAAAATCATTTTTCAACCACTTAATGGGTTCTTCAATCCCCCCCAAGTTGTTTTCATGCTTCAGTGATACACATAGACTGCCCATTTGCCCATTTTCGGCTAAACTGGCATTTCGGTACGCCCATCGTGTACCCCATTTTCTAGTTTCTTTTCATAATAGTTACAGTGGCCGAGTGGTTAAGGCGACACCCTGCTAAGTTCTCGCGGTTAAGGTGTTGTGCATTGCATGCGCAGGTTCGAATCCTGTCTGTAACGCTTCTTTTTTTTCCTCATGACTATCTGAAATCCGGATGAGTCAGCCGTCCACGCAAATCAGTCATCGCCCCGTATCTTACCTTCTCTTGGCAACAGCCTCTCCGTGTATGACTACGATTAACTTTTTGATGCGAATCGAATCACCGAAGTCATTCAGCCTCTGCTAAACTCCATTTATTGTGAGCATCTCTTATCTCCTGCGGGGACATCACCTGAACTTTTTTCACCATTTATCAGCAATTTATCAGCAACAATCATTTTTCTTTATCGCTCATGGATCCCACCAATGACCCCAATTTCACGCCGCCGTCGTTGAACAAACAAATTGAGCCTACTGCGGACTCATCGCAGATCCCCAACAACATGACCATCATCCAGCCCCTTGTTCTCGCTGATATGGGCAACCCAATGGATGCGCCGCTGCCACACCCGTCTTTCCAGTCCAAAAAGAAGACTGACGCCCTGTCATTACACTCCGAAGACGGCACCTACCACTCAAAAATCCCCAGAATTCATACGGATCTAGTCAACTCGTCGTCGGACGAGGATCTTCCTGTCCATCCAGGTGAAAAAGAGGAAAAAAGAAGTACAAAATCCGAGAGCAAAGATGGTGACAAGCCTGCTGATTTTGGTAAAAAAACTGGTGACTCTGGTAAAGATAGCAAATCAGGCGTGAAGAAATGTAGCGCTGGATCTCCAGAGAGGCCTCCAATCCTTCCTCCTTCGGTCACTGTTAAATCCTCGCAAATTGCAGATCTTGAAGAGGTCCCACATGGAGTTCAAAGACAGGCAAAGACCCTAGACAAGTATCAGTTCCCAACACACCGCTTGGCTAATACTCTTCTGGATGACTCCAAACACCCTCTTGTAATTGTGGCATGTGGCTCTTTTTCTCCAATCACTTACCTTCATCTTCGTATGTTTGAGATGGCACTTGATGCAATCACGGAGCAGACGAGATTCGAGGTGATTGGAGGGTACTATTCTCCTGTTTCTTCCAACTACAAAAAGCAAGGTCTTGCGCCTGCACATCATCGTGTGCGTATGTGTGAGCTCGCGTGTGAGCGGACATCCTCATGGTTGATGGTGGATGCATGGGAATCATTGCAGCCAAAGTACACGCGAACCGCACTCGTACTAGACCATTTTAACGAGGAGATCAATATCAAGCAGGGCGGGATCATGACCAAGTCCGGTGAAAAACGAGGGGTGAAGATTATGCTTTTAGCCGGAGGAGATTTGATTGAGTCAATGGGTGAACCGGATGTCTGGGATAACCTCGACTTGCATCATATTCTTGGTAAGTACGGTTGTTTGATTGTTGAGAGGACAGGCTCTGATGTGCGGTCCTTCTTGCTCAGTCACGATATCATGTATGAGCACAGAAGAAATGTGTTGGTGATAAAGCAGTTGATTTATAACGATATCTCGTCTACAAAGATAAGGCTCTTCATAAGGAGAGGAATGTCGGTGCAATATTTATTGCCTAATTCTGTGATACGGTATATCCAGCAGAATAAGTTGTATTATGAGACGGAGCCAGTGAAGCAGGTGATGAGTGAAAAAGCAGACTAAGGAGCTTACTATGGAGCAAACCTATGACGATGTTACCAAATTTAATTGATGTAAAGTGTGCAGATCAGGTCAAGCTTAATTTTAATTACATAGACATGATTTCAATGTTGTAGAAACCTGAGAGTAAAAGTCGACAGTGTGCTCATGACGCCGTTAGAAAGCGACATGACAGGCAAGGTTCGCATTCACGCGGTTAAGAGCACATTTAGCACGGATCACATAATTCTAAATCGGTAACAAATTGACCGGAGTAAAAAGTTCATCTTGGTGCAATGATCAAAAACGGAAATTAGTCGTGCTTCAAGATCTCATTGTTAATGCAGTTACCTAGGCTTGTTGCAGGAGGCAAAAACAAGGGGCATTCTGGGAATTGAACCCAGGGCCTCTCGCACCCAAAGCGAGAATCATACCACTAGACCAAACGCCCTTTGAATATGCGGTCTCAGACAAACGGTCTTCTCGTTATGAGCTCCTTCATTGGGTGGATCCGGCCACACGCCATTTCCCGGGTTTTAGCAAACAACCGAGCGAAGCGAGTTGTCCGTGAGATCTCGTCTAGTTTCACTTAGTCATTCCAGTTTTAACTTAGCCATTCTACTAGTTTTCAATCCGTTGTCCACCATATATTTAAAAAACAATTTATAGGTTCTCCTTAGATATAGGTACTTGAATTAATTTACATTCTACTCTGTGTTTCATTATTGCTTCATTAGTATATGATTGTGTATCGTGCCGTAAATTTTACTTTGCTTAATGTGCTATTACCACTCCTGTGTCTTCAAACCGTACTTGCTCTTCTTTGCTCCTTTCACTGGTTTCACCATCTTAGAACCTCCCTCCAAGAAAGAGAACACCACTCTTCTGTTCTCCTCGTACTTCTGGATGTGCTCCTCCTTCTGCAAGGTCAAACTGATATCGTCGAAACCATTCACCAAGCAGTACTTTCTGAATTCTTCAATGTCGAACTTGTCCACCAAGACCTCGTCAGTCTCGCCGTGTCTGATCTGCTGGTTTGGCAAGTCCACAGTCAACTTGTGGCCAGCGGTGACAACTGGGTACAACTTCTCAAGGATAACCTCCTGAGGAATTCTGATTGGCAACAAACCATTCTTACAAGAGTTGTTGTAAAAGATATCACCGAAAGAAGGAGCAATCATACACTTGATACCAAAGTCCTTCAATGCCCATGGAGCGTGCTCTCTCGAAGAACCACATCCAAAGTTGTCACCGGTAACCAACAAGATTTCAGCCTTTCTGCACTTGCCAACGTTCAAGATGAAATCAGTCTCAACGTCCTTTCCGTCAGGACCCTTCACGAATCTCGATTCGTAGAAAAGACCAGCTTTCAATCCAGTTCTCTTGATAGTCTTCAAGAATTGCTTAGGAATAATGGCGTCGGTGTCGACGTTGGCTCTGTCCAATGGTGCAGTGACACCAGTGAGAACAGTGAACTTGTCCATACCTGGAGGTGCCTCAGCAGAAGCAGATGGGTCCTTGGTGGCCTTGGTTTCCACTGGAGTGGCAGACTCAACAACCTCCTTCTCCTCCTCGTAAACAGCATCTTGCAACGCCTTGTCCTCCTCAGTCTCGATAGCAATCGAGGCCTCGTCGGAAGTGTCGTAATCGTAGTCACGGATATCAAAGAAGTGACCCTTGATGGCAGCGGCAGCAGCCATGGCTGGGGACATCAAGTGGGTTCTGGAAAGAGCACCTTGACGACCCTCGAAGTTTCTGTTAGAGGTCGAAGCACATCTCTCTTCTGGGTCCAAAATATCGGGGTTCATACCAAGACACATCGAACATCCAGCCTCTCTCCACGAGAATCCAGCAGCCTCAAAGATCTTGTCAAGACCCTCCTTTTCAGCCTGAGCCTTCACCAATCCAGATCCGGGCACAACAAGCACCAACTTCACGCTGTCAGCCTTGTGGTGTCCCTTGGCCACTCTAGCAGCAGCACGCAAATCTTCGATACGGGCGTTGGTACAAGATCCGATAAATGCCTTGTCAATCTTGACTTCCTCCAATGGAGTGTTTGCCTCGAGTCCAATGTACTTCAAAGCCTTCTCCATCGAAGCCTTCTTCAATGGGTCGCTAACGGTTGCTGGGTCAGGAACCTTGGCGGTGATTGGAAGGGCATCTTGTGGAGAGGTACCCCAAGTGATGGTTGGAACGATGTCGGCAGCCTTGATCTTGATGTCGTAGTCAAAGTGTGCACCTTCATCGGAGTGAAGGGATTTCCAGTAGTTGACTGCCTTGTCCCACTCAGCTCCCTTTGGTGCCAAGGGCCTGCCTTTTATGTAGTCAAAAGTGGTTTGGTCTGGTCTGATCATACCTGCACGAGCTCCAGCCTCGATGGCCATGTTACAGATCGACATTCTAGCCTCCATACTGAGGTTTTCGATGGCCTTTCCGGCGAATTCAATCACACAACCAGTACCTCCAGCGGTACCAATGACACCAATGACATGCAAAACAAGATCCTTAGAAGTGATACCCTCGCTAAGGTCTCCATCCAAGAAGATTCTCATGTTCTTCGACTTGGCCTGGATAATGGTCTGTGTGGCCAAGACATGCTCGACCTCGGATGTTCCAATACCAAAGGCAAGGGCTCCAAATGCACCATGGGTAGAAGTGTGTGAATCACCGCAAACCACGGTTGTGCCTGGAAGGGTGAATCCCTGCTCGGGACCGACGATGTGCACGATACCCTGACGGTCGTCGTCCATTCCAAAGTATGTCACGTCGAAATCTTTGACATTCTGCTCGAGGGTCATCACCTGTAATCTCGAGTCATCTTGCTCGATAAAGGTCTCCACATCCTTGAAATTCACTCTTGGAGTAGTTGGGATGTTGTGGTCGACAGTGGCGAGTGTACAGTCAGTTCTTCTGACCTTTCTACCGGCATTCTTGAGGCCCTCAAAAGCCTGTGGGGAGGTGACCTCGTGGACGAGGTGTCTGTCGATGTAAAGGAGGCATGTGCCGGATTCATCGTCATGCACAATGTGGTCGTCAAAGACCTTGTCGTATAATGTTCTAGGACTCATAATTAGAGTTGTGATGAATTGATCTATTAAACAAACTTGATTGTTGTTGAGAATGGTTTTTTTTCACTTGTTATATAGTAGAAAAAATTACACCGTGAAAAATGGTCATACCGGTACCGGCCTCCGTTACCGGAGAAAATTAGCCAATGAAACAAAGTAGGTTAGTCATGATCTGCTGGAGAAGCTGAAGCGTTCTTTGACACACACTCAGCGTTTTCTTGGTTATTCAATGAATACAAAGAAATGAACCTATACACCACTCAATTGAAGTGGATCCAAATAAGATGGGAATCGATAACCGTCCGCATGGTATGAACTTGGTCACCGCAATTCGAGGGTCCTGTATAAAAGGTCCTGTATAAAGAGACCTCACACGAGAACTGTATACAAGGAGAGCGGAGCGGAGAAAAATTGCGGAGCGAAGTGAGCACATGACTAGATAAAAAAAGCAATAGATAGCTTCTATCAAAATACGTAATCGGGCGTAGGCATCATTCATGGACATTGCTTTAATTTTTCTGAAGTAATCATAGCCTGCTAAAAGTTTCTTTCGACTTGTATTCAAAGGAGGTGTTATCGAAGAAGGAGCTACTTGTCTGATCCAACATTCGCTTCAACTCGACACTTTGACTGATTTTGCCTTTTTAAGTCAACTTAGTTGACACTATCTTCAAGGGTTTAGTTCACACCTGCATATTATTGATAATGCGTCTATAAATTGTATTCTAAAAATGAAACCCTTAATCGATAACATCGAGTCTCGTTTAAGTGGTATATCTGAAGTAAGGGTTCTCCTGATCCGTCAAATCAGCAAACTCTATGTTTTCAACGTTGTCAAATTCGCGGGTGTCCTCTCCGTCCCTCTTTCTGTTTGTAATCAGGTACAGTATGTACAACCCAATCAACGTCACCAAAGAAACACTGCTAAATGCCACCATACAAATGGTAGCGGTACTATAGGATGGAGACTCCTTCTCCAAAAACGTCTGAGGACCAACCAAATTTCCAACACAGTATGCAATCAAAAGAATTGCATTCACCGTAGTCTTCTTTGTGTGACCAGCTACATTGGAAGAGACGGCAGACAAGGTGCAAATCATTCCCAATGGAGCAAGCGAATAAAGTGCGTAACCAGCGTACTCAGTCTTGGGAGCATCGCAGAATGCAAGCAAACACAAACCCATTGTTGCAATTGCAGTTGCAAGAACTGCCATTGGTAATCTGCTTCTAAAACGCTCTGCAATGAAAGCAAAAAGTGGGCAGCCTACTAATTCAACTGCACCAATGGGCATCTGGTGAAGCAAGGAGCTGGTGGTGCTGAACTTGAACTTTTCATTAAGCATGATGGCACTGAAATTTGTCACTCCTCCGTTTGGAATGTTCAGTGTCACTGCAAACAAAGCTAACAAGTAGGTGTTGATATCAGTAAAAGCTTCCTTAAACTGGTACATTTTGAAGTGCTTGTTACCGAAACCTTGCTGGTTGGCTCTAATTCTGGCCACCACGCCGACTTTATCTTTCTCAGTCAAAAACCAAGCTTTAGCAGGAGTGTCTGGAAGGTGCACAAAGATCGCGATACCCAAGGCTATGGTTAAAACTCCGGTGATTATGAAGACCAATTTCCAGGTTGCAATTGAGTGCGAGTTCGCATGTTTGGCCAAACCGTAAGCGATACTACTTCCGAGGATCTGACCCATACCGTTAGATGAGAACCACAATGAGGTCCTGAAGAAAACCTCTTCCTTGCGGTAGTACTGTCCTGTAATGATAACGAAGGCAGGGGTAATAGCAGATTCCAACATGCCCAAAATTGTACGCAATGCGACGAAACCAGCGTAATTTGGCGTCGAGTGTAATGTCAACACAACTCCCCAAAGCATGACAATTACAGCAACTGTTTTAGCAACGGGAAAACGCTGGAGAATACGAACAGCAGGGAACTCGAAGAAAAGGTAACCGAGGTAAAACGCAGATCCAGTCCACGAGTACATGTCACCTTTCATCCCGAGATCTTTACGCAACCCTAAAATTGAAGCATATGAATTCGACAATTTGTCCATGAACTGGAAACAGTAGAGAAGACACATTAATGGCATCAAGTACATGTCGATTTTGCGGAGCAATTTTCGGTCCGTTTCAGCATCCAACTCTTCATCACCATCGTGGTCAACCACAAAGTTCATTGCCTCGTCAGCATCACCAGTGATGTTGACGACTTTCCCTGTGGTTGGCGAGACTATCTGGGTGATGGTATTTTTGTTTTCGAGATCAGCAGCCGTTATCGAAATAACCAAGCCATCGTCCTTGGATACACGTGAAGGGCTAGAAAGACTCTCTTTTTCGGAAGACATGTTCTAATGAGATGATCAGCTAAAGCAGGTGGAAATCATGTCTTATATCATCATAAAATCATGTCTTTGATAAGAATCAGTGCTACTAACGCCGTGATTGTATGCAGTAACGGGCCGCCGTGATAAGCGGCCGTGCATGGGAATGCTAGCGGAAAATCATAATTGAATGAACGAAGCCAACGTGATTAGGCAATTGAAACGCATGATAAAGGTAGCTTTAATTGCTGTTAACATTTTCGGGAAAAATAAAGGTAATCCATGTTGTTCATCTCGATATAATCAGCAATTTTTCATCCAATTTTAACTATGCAAATTTCCACAACCACAGTTCTCCAAATGAAGTAACCTTTCCAGATGTGTAGTGAACGGAGGATGTAGACAATATCTGGTCTATAATCACACATGACAAACTTTTGATCTCTTTCCTGATATCTTTGTAAGGAGATAGCTCCTTAAGAATCAATGGATCTTACTGCTCTTGCTAGAAGCTAAATAAGAAACATCAGGTGGACAGATTTGGCAGTTGACGGATTGGAAAGTGTTCGAGATCAGCAGATTGATAAGGAAAAGCGCAAAAACTGAAAAGAAAGATTAATTTTCCGATGTTGCATCATAGAGATAAAAAAATTGAAAGATTGAAATTCGATCCAATAAAATGCCGTGATAAAGAGAACATGTTAAGCCATTGATTTACTTACCTTTCCCTGCACTGTTAGCCTTTCGCTGTTAGCCGCTCGCATATCGCCGTTCACAATCCCTTTTCTGCCAAGACAAATTAAAGCTAAGTAGTTGCATTTTGACGTAACTAACGCCTCATAGTTAATTTTGACAGACATTGGCAAAAAAATGCGATTTCTGTGGATCGAACACAGGACCTTCAGATTAACTGTGACTGAATCTCTTCAG